>VZQC01012854.1:4296642-4376004 GCA_009823505.1 Rhizomys pruinosus | reverse complement strand
AACAGAAAATACTGCATCAAAGAACTGACTGAAACAGTGAACTTCTGCTCAAAACAGTCAACTTCCCCAAGGAAAATATTGAGAAAGACTAAGAGATGGAAAGCATGTTTGGCAGAATGCACGAGCTCTGGTGGGGTGGGGGAATGAGCGGGAACATGGGTCTAGATTTGTTAAAAATAAATAAATAAATTTATGTGAAAAAAAATTATTTGTAGTACGCTAAAATGAATGATGGAAAACATTTCTTAAAGCAATTTTTGAAAAGTAGCAACTAAATTAATGGTTACACTTGAAGAAATGAAGGAAATTAAGTGGAAGCATGTAGAAGTGGAAGGAGAGGGGAAATGTTTGATTAATTCAGCAATAATTTTCTTTTGCTAGTTCTCATGAAAGAATGTGGTAAATGAAAAGCGATAATATTTAAGTAAATTCATCACCATTTGATTATGCTGTAAATTCTAAGCTAGGGTTTTTTGTTCTAATTTCATGGAGTCTAATGTTAACATAATTTTTCTGACTGATCATTTATATGCTTGCATTTTCAGTATTTGTTGAAAACTGTCCCACATACTGTGAACATAAACACATTTTAGTATAATAATCCATGGTTTTGCTAAATTTTTGTATCTGTTAACCAAAAAAATCAAAATATTTGTGTAACAGGGTCTCTATGAAGCATGTAACTATCAATGTCCATCTCTCTTTTCTCCCATACAGACTTCTGCTACATTGCACTTGAGTGTTGTGGAATTTTCCAGTACTTCAAAAGATCAAATCTCACTTTTTATTTAAAATAAAAACTAATGTAATTATTCCAACAATAAATTTCTTTCTTAATGTTAATGCCATATATTAATTTCATATTCCAGTTGCCTATGCTTTTGGTCTTTTTGAGACAGGGTCTCCCTTTGGTCCCAGCTGGCCAGAAGCTTGTTATTATATAGACCAGGCTGGC
This sequence comes from Rhizomys pruinosus, assembly GCA_009823505.1. Lineage (NCBI taxonomy): Eukaryota > Metazoa > Chordata > Mammalia > Rodentia > Spalacidae > Rhizomys > Rhizomys pruinosus. The sequence continues at coordinate 4,375,049 of VZQC01012854.1, read as the reverse complement.
CTTGAACTCACAGAGATCCTTCTGCCTCTGCCTCCAGAGTTCTGGAATTAAAGGTGTGGGCTACCATGCCCAGCACCTCATTTGCCTATTTTTAAATGAAGTTATTGGTATTGCTTCTGTTGAGTTATTTGTGTTCTTTATGAAAGGGGGCATTTTCCCACCTTTACTCCCAGCACCCTTACCTCCCTGTTACATACTAACCATTATTCATCTACCCTTGCATTTTTCAGGCAGAGTAGCAAATAACCAAGAAGAGTTTTATGCCCTACAGATGATGAAATTATTCAGATTAGCCAGTCAAATGCCTGTCAGGTTTGTTCTGTTTTTGTGGAAACCACAATAAAACTCCCATAGTTACCATCTCCATTGCCAAACAGTGGACTTAGACCTGGAATCTCCACTGAATGGCCTTTAACTAGGTGCTGAAGACTCCACCAGAGGACTATGGAAAACCAAGCATTAGTATCTTTCCTGTTTCAGCATCCAAATTTCCACCTTGCCTCATCATGTCACCCCTTCTCATTAATGTGTTTTACTTGTGTGTGTGTGTGTGTGTGTGTGTGTGTGTGTGTGTGTGTGTGTGTATTCTGAGACAGAGTCTCCCTGTAGCCCCAGCTGGCCTAGAACTCACTCTGTAGACCAGACTGGCCTTGAACTCGCAAAAATCCACCTGCCTCTGGGATTAATGGCATGTGCCTATGTCTATTAGTCAATTAAAGAAGGCAGTTTTGGGGCTGGAGAGATGGCCTAGCGGTTAAGAGCGCTGACCGCTCTTGCGGAGGACCTGGGTTCGATCCCCAGCACCCACATGGCAGCCGAAAACCGTCTGAATACTCCAATTCCAGGAGAACTCCAGTTCCAGGGGAATCCGACACCCTCTTCCGACCTCTGCGGCATGGCACGACACGGGTGCACAAACTCGCATGCAGACAGTACATTCATACACATACAGAAATAAATGAATAAAAAAATTAAATAAAAAAGAAGGCAGTTTTACTGGTTTTATAAGAGATTACCTTTATAATAGTTGTCTCCAATTTACAGTTGGAGAACGACCTCATCATCATCATATTTATCCTTGTTCTATGGTGGGGAGGCAAGAAAGTCTCTCGAATTAAAACCTTTGCGGCACCTAGAAGGTAAGTTTCTTTAGGACTCATTATAAATAGTTGTTACAGGTAGGACCCACAGAGGGGTTCGATGTTTGTAGCAATCTGAGGCTTTTCTTCCTTTCAATGTTCAGATGGGTCAACCTTTCAGTTGACACTTTCTGGTACATCCTACTCAATGCAAAGCTGTATCTTTTAGGAAAGACAGCATCTTCAGTAAGTGGTGTTGGCAAAACTGGATGACCACTTGTAGAAGAATGTAATTAAACCCCTACCTCTCACCTTGTACAAAAGTCAATTCCAGATGGACCAAAGATCTCAACGTGAAATCCCAAACTCTGGAGGTGATAGAGGAGAAACTTGGCAGCAGACTACAGACATAGGCATAGGAAAAGACTTCCTAAATCAGACAGCAGCTGCACAAGAAATAAGATCGACAATTGACAAATGGGACCTCATTAAACTCAAATGTTTCTGTACATCAAAAGAAACAATAAAGGAAGTGAAGAGAAAACCCACAGAGTGGGAGGAAACCTTCACTGCAGATACATCTGACAAAGCATTAATTTCCAGAGTATACAAGCTATTCAAAAAACAAAGAAGAAAGAAAACAAATGAATAACTCAAAAGATGGAGCAAAGATTTGAATAGAGACTTCACAGAGGAGGAATTAGAGATGGCCAAGAAACATCTTAAGAAGTGTTCAACATCGCTGATAATTAAAGAAATGCAAATTGGGCTGGAGAGATGGCCTAGTGGTTAAGAGCGCCGACCGCTCTTACAGAGGACCCAGGTTCGATCCCCAGCACCCACATGGCGGCTGAGAGCCGTCTGAAACTCCAATTCCAGGAGAACTCCAGTTCCAGGGGAATCCGACACCCTCTTCTGACCTCCGCGGCGTTGCACGACACGGGTGCACAGACTTGCATGCAGACAATACATTCATACACATACAGAAATAAATAAAATTAATAAAAAAATATTAAAAAAAAGAAATGCAAATTAAAACCACTTTGAGATATCATCTTACTCCAATAAGACTGGCTAGGATCAGGAATACGAATGATACCAAGTGCTGGAGAGGTTGTGGGGAAAGGGGAACACTCATCCATTGCTGGTGGAAATGTAAACTTTTACAGCCACTATGGAAAGCAGTGTGGAGAACCCTTAGAAGACTCAAAATGAGCCTGAGAATTGACCCAGTCATACCACTCCTGGGTATATACCCATAAGACACATCTTACTGCCAAGATACATGCACAGCTATGTTTATTGCAGCTCTGTTCACAATAGCAAAAAGCTGGAACCAGCCCAGGTGCCCCTCAACTGATGAGTGGATAGAGAAAATGTGGTACATGTATACAATGGAGTTCTATGCAGCGGTAAAGAGGGACAACATCATGAAATTTGCAGGTAAATGGATGGAGCTAGAAGACATTATGTTAAGTGAAGTAACAGGGTCCCAGAAAAACAAACTACAAATGGTGTCCCTCATATGTGGATGCTAGTACCAATAACCACGATATAAATATTTATTGGGGAGAGGGATGCATAGTAAAAGAACAACAACAGAAAGATTGCATCAGAAAATGGACTGAAATGGTGAATTGGGAAGGGGGGAAGGGCGGGAGAGGGACACGGGTGTATATTTGATTAATGCATATTTAATTGACATGAGTTCAACAAATATCCAGTTTTGCCCAGACACTTTCTACAAGATACATGGAGTTTTAGGACTTAGTAAAAGTAAATATATGTATATTAAAAAACATTGGTTTACAGGCTCTGATAAAAGCGGTAATGCATCTGAGTTAAATGGAAATATAAATCGCTGTTGTCCACATTTTTTTACATAAAATCTGTAGAACAATAACTTTGGGATTGGCACATACAAATGTTCTTTATAATTTCTCTGTTGTACAGTATCACCTTGTAGCATTCTCTGTCACCTATAAAATGATTTAACATAAAAATTAAGTTTACTTCCCAAGTTAATCATATATAGTCACCCAAAACAGCATGGGTGAATTTGATGAAATCTGTGCCTTTTTTCCACCCGACAGGTATGTATAATAGAACTGTCTTCTGGAGACTCATGGGTTAAAAAAAAGGGGGGGGGATACAGATAGGCATGAAACCTTTTCGTCAAAAACATTGCAATTCAAATCTTAAAACTACGGGAAAAGATTTGTGTGTTACAACAGGTCAAAATGTCACCAACAACGGCTGAGAAAGAAAAGATACAGTTTTCCCTTAAGTAGGATGGACCTAGTGTGTTTTAAATAGTTTGTTAAGATAGATTAAACAAAGCACTATAAAACGCTTGAATTCTCAGCTTATTAGAACATTAAAGTGTTAATGAGAAAATTGAGATAACTGTTCTATGCTTATTATTTAAATTTCAAGTGGCATTTATTCTTGTACTACTAAGCTTTCAGAGGAAAGTATATTTAAATAAAAGATAAGATTGGAAGCATAAACTAGTCATGTGCTAAAAGATTATCTAACTTGTTGACTGTTCATATAAATCAGAAGTCTATTGCAACGAACTTCAAGAGCAGGATGAGTGCAGTGCCATTTCTTTTGTTAAAGAGAGAGAGAGAGTTGGTTGTTAATAATGGAAAGAATGGTATCTTGCAAGCTGACCAGTCAAGCATTGAAGAAAAATGACTCAATATATTTTAAAAATCTGTGCAGTTTCTCTCCAATTATTTTTTAATGTGCCTTTTGACAAATTGTCAAGAGTGAAAGTTAACAGACTTTTTTTATGACCATTAAATTTTGTACCCTGTCAAACTATGAGTAGCTGAGTTCTGAATAGGAGGGCAAAGATGAGAAAGATTTGCAGGGTGGAATTATGGACCACAGGGCATGCACTTTTCTGACTGTAAACAAACCTGAAAGGTGGTATGAGATAGAATCCAAAGGTCTTCAATCCAAACAGACAACACACACTGCTGCTCGAAAAAAAATTTAAATACAGCCATGACATATAGAAGCCAAAGTTCAGAAAACCTATTCATTATCACAATAGTTAGTTCACCTTACATGTTTGTCAGCTTTTGTCACTGTAACAAAATACATAAAATACTAAGATTAAAATAGTAAAGGTTCATTTTGGCTTATAATTTTGGTTGGTGAGTGGAGAGACCATTTGCTAAAAGGCATATGGTAGTGCACATGTATGGCAGTGACAGCCTGTAATGAGGCATGACACTGCTTACCTCATTGCTAGCATGCAAACATGAAAGAGAACTGCCCGGTGCCCATTCCCCATCAAGGGCATTCTCCCAATGACTGTAAACCTATACAAGCTCTCTCCTGATGTTTCTGCCCTCCCCTGTGGTACTTTGCTATAGTGGAGATTCTAATATCTGGGCATGTAAGGGATGTTCAACACCTTGATTGTAGCACTCTGTGAAAGTCATATCATTGTACTTATTCATAAAAGATTAGATTTGTGTATATATGTGCATATACATATGACTTATATACTAATTTGTGAATATTCATTATATTAATTATAGTCTCTCAGTGAACGTAAGGCATATTTATAAAATATTACAGTGTTTTCTTTTTTCTATTCTTTTTTTAAAAGATGAATAATTACCTAAAGTGACATGAATATTATAATCATAAAGAACATTAACTGTTTTTGACATAATTGTTAGAATTTATGTTTTGATCATTAGATGAACTAAAATACTTCAGTTTGTCTCATTTCTTTATTCATAAGAAACTCCAGACTGAACTGAAACTAGATTTCCTATTCATTTTTTTCAACATCATTCTATCATACAAAAACTTTAAATTACTTTCTCTTTAAAATATATTTTCCAAAGACATAATAGTGATGATCATTTTTCTACAGTGTAGTCTGACACAAATTGCACATAAAATCGTAAAATGCTTTCTAAGAAGCCAATATCCAATGCTTCACTACCATAGACTAAAAAGTGAATAGGTCTCTTGAACTGGACAATTTCTCATTGGTGGGTAGCCACAGGGAAGCTATGTTAATGGACAAAGGGATAATTTTAAATACATATTAAGCATACTATAAAAATTAAAGCTTTATAATGTAGTCTTCATATTATTTATATAAAATAAATTTATTATGACCATTTTTCAAATAAGGTTTTCACATATTGAGCAGTTATTTTCCTTTTTCCTTATATGAAAAGAAGATAATGAAACTCATATTGGCATACTGTTCAGTACGAATAACAACACTTAAGCTAATGCTTATTTTAAACAAATATGGAAATACTGCCTTTTAGATCATTAATGAAAAGTTCATTAAAGAGTTAAACAAACTGATTACTATCCTGAAATTCCATTTTGTAATTTCGCTATCTTTTTAAAAAAAATCCAGAATGGGATCTCTAGATGAACTCCCTTAACCCAAGTAGTTAACTACCTTCGCATAGACTGCTGAGTCCCCCTTCAGGTGACCCCAATCGCTATCTCCCATGGTGCTTATCTTCCAGACACTCTTACCCTACTGTGCTGGATAGCTTTAGTCTCAACTTGACACACCTGGGTTGAGGGAGCTTCAACTGGGGAGTTGGCTCCATTGGATTGGCCTGTGGCCACATCTGTGGAGTATTGTTGGATTGTTGAGCAGTGTGGGAGGGCCCAGCCCACAATGAGTGGTGTCACTCTGGGCAGGTTGTTGTGTACGGTATAAGAAGGCAGGCTGGGCATGAGCCAGAGGAGCAAGCCAGTGAACAGCATTCCTCCATGGCCTGTGCTTCAGCTCCTGCCTCCAGGTTCCAGCCCTGAGTTCCTGCCTTGGGCTCTCTAAGTGATGAACTGTGACCCAGGAGATGTAAGCTGAATAAACCCTTTCCTCCCCAAGGTATTGGTCAGAGTGTTTTGTCACAGCAATGGAAGACAAACTAGGACAGAAATTGGTACCAGAAGAGTGGGGTATTGCTGTGACAGACCTGACCTTTGGTGTTTTGCGGAAGGATTGTGGAGGCGTTTGGAAATTTGGGCTGGGAAGATCATTGACTGCCTAAAGATCATTGCTGTGGAGCTTGGAACAGTTTTGCTGAAGGAGTTGTAGAAGATGGAAGCCTGGCTTGTGAAGTTTCTAGTTTCAAAGGGGAGCAGAGATCATCAAGACTATGTAATCTGTGGGTTCTGGTCAGCTGGGGCTGAAGAATCAACTGTAAGTAACAAGAGACCAGAACCTGAGTGAAACCTTAGTTGTACTGGGACAATTGATGCTGGTTAGCTGGGGCCGAAAAATCAGCTGTAAGTAACAAGAGACCAGCATCATTGTGGTGAAATCTTCTGGGAAGAATTTCTTCAGGGTTGGCACACAGAAACTGTGTTCCAGAGGGGCCTGAGCCTCAATCTCAAGCCAGAAGCAGGACTTGGTAGTGTGTAAGAGGCTCCTATATGGTTCTGGTGTTGAAATTTGAAGGGGTCACAGAGAGCAGCTGAGGGTTGGCACTGTGAGAAGTCAGGAAAGAAAACTGGTGGAAGTGCACCTCGGTTGCAGTGAAGACCCCAGGATTGCAGGGGTCATGGAGAGAAGCTGAGGCTTTGCACCAGGAGAGGTCAGAAGAGACCATTGGTGAAGGTGCTGCCTCAGTTTCAGTGGCGACCCCAGCTTTTTGGAGATGCCAGGACCATGGGATGACCACCAAGAGCAGCGGAAGATGTGGACTAGAGTCGGCCTGGGCCTGTGAGATGAACTGTGTGTGCCATGGATGGCAGAGTTGGAGAGGGGGAGCTGCCAAGACCCTTTGGAGACCAGAAGATCATGAGTGAATTCCAGGTGTCCAGCCTTGAGCTACTTTGCTGGACTTAGGTTTTGTTTGAGTGTGCCTGATTCTTCCCTTTGAAATAAGACGGCACTTGTTTTGGATTTTACAGCAGCCCACAGTTAAGAGACTTTTAACAGACTGAACTTTTAAGTGTTTGGACATTTTAAGGACTATGGAGCTTTTAAGGTTGTACTGTCTTAGGTTGTGATTAATGTTAACATCATACTTTGGGGATAAGAACTGGAAAGTGGTGGTTTAATAGTGATGTTATTGTGGTGTCCAGTTGACAAGGGGTCAATTGTTCTTGATAGCTTTAGTGTCCAACCTGACACACTGGGTTGAGGGAGCTTCAAATGCGGAATGCTCCATTGGATTGCCTGTGGCCACCTCTGTGGGAGTATTGTTGGATTGTTGAGCGTGTGGGAGGGCCCAGCCCACAATGAGTGGTGTCCACCCTGGGCAGGTGTTGTTTGGTACGGTATAAAGAAGGCAGGCTGGGCATGAGCCAGAGGCAAGCCAGTGAACAGCATTCCTCCATGCCTGTGCTTCATGCCCTGCCTCCAGGTTCCCAGCCCTGAGTTGCCCTCCTTGGGCTCTCTAACAGTGATGAACTGTGACCAGGAGTTGTAAGCTGCATAAACCCTTTCCTCCCCAAGGTATTGGTCAGAGTGTTTTGTCACAGCACGCATGGAAGAAACAAACTAGACAGAAATTGTACCAGAAGAGTGGGGTATTGCTGTGACAGACCTGACCTTTGTGTTTTGCGGCAAGGATTGTGGGGAGCGTTTGAAATTTGGCTGCTGGGACGATCATTGACTGCCTAAAAGATCATGCTGTGGGCGTTGAACAGTTTTGCTGAAGGAGTTGATAAGACTGGAAGCCTGGATTGTGAGTTTCTAGTTTCAAAGGGGAGCAGAGATCATCAGACTATGTAATCTTGTGGGTTCTGGTCAGCTGGGGCTGAAGAATCAAGTTGATAACAAGAGACCAGAACCTGAGTGAAACCTTGTTGTACTGGGACAATTGATCTGGTTAGCTGGGGCCTAAAAATCAGCTGTAAGTAACAAGACCAGACGCATCATTTGTGGTGAAATCTTCTGGGAAGAATTTCCTCAGGGTTGGCACACACACAGAAACTGTGTTCCAGAGGGGTCCTGACCTCCATCTCAAGCAGAAGCAGGACTTAGGTCAGTTTGTAAGAGGCTCCTATTGGTTCTGGTGTTGAAATTTGAAGGGGTCTACAGAGAGCAGCCTGAGGGTTGGCACGTGAGAAGTCAGGAAAGAAACTGGTGAAGGCACCTCGTTGCGTGAAGTCCCCAGGATTGCAGGGTCATGGAGAGAAGCTGAGGCTTTGCACCAGGAGAGGTCAGAAGAGACCATTGGTGAAGTGCTGCCTCAGTTTCAGTGCCGACCCCAGACTTTTGGAGATGCCAGACCATGGGATGACCACCAAGAGCAGCGGCAAGATGTGGACTAGAGTCGGCCTGGGCCTGTGAGATGAACTGTGTGATGCTGATGGCAAGTTTGAGAGCGGGGAGCTTGCCAAGACCCTTTGGAGACCAGAAGATTATGAGTGAGTCAGGTGTCCAGCCTTGAGCCTACTTTTGCTGGACTTAGGTTTTGTTTGATGTGCCTGATTCTTTCCTTTGAAATAAGACGGCACTTGTTTTGGATTTTAACAACGCCCACGTTAAAGAGACTTTTAAAAGACTGAACTTTTCGTGTTTGGACATTTTAAGGACTATGGAGCTTTTAAGGTTGTACTGTCTTAGGTTGTGATTCATGTTAACATCATACCTTTGGTGATAAGAACTGGAAAGGTGGTGGTTTATAGTGATGTGTTTGTGTTGTCAAGTTGACAAGGGGTCAATTGTTCTGGATAGCTTTAGTGCTCAACTTGACACACCTGGGTTGAGGGAGCCTCAATTGGGGAATAGCTCCATTGGATTACGCTGTGGCCACATCTGTGGAGTATTGTCTGATTGTTGAGTGCTGTGGGAGGACCCAGCCCACAATGGGTGGTGTCCACCCGGCAGTTGTGTGTACGGTATATAAGAAGGCAGGCTGGCATGAGCCAGAGGAGCAAGCCAGTGAACAGCATTCCTCCATGGCCTGTGCTTCAGCTCCTTGCCTCCAGGTTCCTGCCCTGTGTTCTCCTTGGGCTCCTAAGTGATGAACTGTGACCCAGAGAATGTAAGCTGAATATACCCTTTCTCCCTCCCCAAGTTGGTGTTGAGGTAGAGTATTTTGTCACAGCAAGAAAGCAAACTAGGACACCTTTCCTAGGACCCCTGATAGTGAAATAAACTCTGCTATCCAGACACTATTAAGTTCCTGACACCTTCTCCTATCCTGATCCTGCCAGCCTGAGACACAGGCAAGCACCAGATCTTCACCCTTAGACTTCTGCTCTAGCTCCCTAGCCCAGACCTTTAAGACACCTACACAGGAATGCTAACCACCCCTCGGTGGCCCCAAACCCCTCTTCTGCTTGGTCCTGACTGACGGACAGTCCGCTACCTAGTACCTGAACAAAAAGTAACCAAGCTATGTAAACAATATAACAAACCAGAATTTAAATTAAACAAAAGCAAATAGAAGTACCACTACTGGAGAAGATACCAGAAAAAAAAACAAAAATCATATGCCAAATCGCAGTGCAAAAACACAAATATGAAAAAAAACCAAAAAACTATGCCCCCAACAAAACTCCTGCCTCCTATAGAAGTGCACTACGAATGAGAAACATTCAGAGAACAATGTCAAAACACATTGAACTTAAACAAAAAAAGAAACGCAGACAAGTAACTCAAAGAAATTATGATGAAAGCACAGGAACACGCAAATATGTGGTTTTTAATGAAATAATCACAAACAATTCCATGACTTGAAAACTGAATTTACAAAAGATACAGAAATGATAAGGAAAAGGTAGGTACAAATAAATATGAAAATGAACAACCCCACTAAGCCACTTGAGAAACAACAGTAAGACAGCTTCACAAGCGATGAACTCAAACAGCCAAAACGGCTCATCAATACTGGATGCATAAAGCTGGAAGTACTCTGAGTCCTTAACAAGCCATTGTAAAGTTTTAGAAACCCACAAGATAGAGCGTGGAGAGATGTGCCTTGCGAGTTAGAGCGCCGGACCCAGCTCTTGCCGAGGACCCGGGTTACAGACACAAACCCCAGCACCCCATGGCAGGCCCGTACGACACCATCCGCTGTCTGTTAAACTGCAACTCCAATTCCAGAGACCCTCCAAACGTCCAGGCAGGAACCCGAAACCCTCTTCTGACCTCCGCGGGCATTGCACGATATGGGTTGATACACAGCCGACATGCAGACAGTACCACTCATAATAACATAGAACTAAATAAAAAAATAATAATAATAGAATATAAAGAAAACACAAGAATAGACTATGTAAGCTAATATGGGACAACCTGAGAAACAACAAGGTGAGAAACCAAATCTATGAATTTCTTACACAAACCCATGCTTTCTTTGTCTACTCCTTGTTTAATGGAGGACTGCCTTTTCACAATAGTAAATAAGACGAAAAAACCAAAGTGCCATCAACAGAAAATAAAGGAAAAATGTGGTATATCCACACAAAGAGTTCTATGCAGGTGGTAAGAAAGATGACATTGTCTTGTGAGGCTGGAGGATGGCCATCGGTTAAGTAGCGCCGCCTCTTGCAGAGGAACCCCCCACCCCCCACGCCGACGTTCGATCCCAGCAATCCCACAATGGTGGCTACAGAACCGATCTGTAACTCCAATTTCAACGGAGAACTTCCAGTTTCAGGGGCAATCCGAGACCCTCTTCTGACCTCCGACGGCATTGCATGACAGGTGTGCACAGAACCGTACATGCAGACAGTACACTCATACAACATACAAAATAAATAAAAATTAAAAAAAAGAAGAAGATGATCATAACTGGACAGTAAAATAGATGCGTGAACTAGGAGATAGCAGTGGGAGGGTTTTGAGAGCTCCTTTCTTATTATTTTTTATTATATTTTTAAAGGATTCACAATATAAGAGCAACAGTCGTTTTAGATGACTTGAGATATCATACTTGCTAGTTTGCCATTACAATTATGGTAATTGGTGCAAGCATCCACCAGATGAGGGATACCACCTTCATTGTTTGTTTTTCTGGGACTGTGTTTACTTACTCACTCGCATTGATCATTGTCTAATTCACAGCCATCACCTCGCAAAACGCTCATGATTCATCTTCTTTACTGCTGCATAAAACTCCATTTTGTAAATGGACCACATTTTTCTTAATTCACTCTGTCAGTTGAGGGGCCACCTTGGATTGGCTACAGTTCTCTTCGCTATGTGAAGAGAGCTGCAATAAACATGGCATTGACATCGCTTTCTCTGTGGTAGGATGAGTAATTGTGGGTAATATACCGAAGAGTGGTATGTGTTGGGTCAGGTGTTTGGAGCTCATTTTGAGTATTTTTAGGGTTCATCACACGCTTTCCTCAGTGGTTGTGTGAGTTTGCTACATTCCCGCCAGCAGTGGATGAGATGTTCCCCTTTCCCCCCACCACCCTCATCCATAGCATTTGGTATCATTTGTTTTTCTTGATCCTAGCCGCCAGTATCAGAGTAAGATTATCTTAAAGTGGTTTCTAATTTGCATTTCCTTAATTATTAAGGATGTTGAACACTTTTAAGGATGTTTTCACGATTTCTATCCTCAACTTGTGAAGTTCTGTTTGCTCTTTACTCCATCTCTTGAGTGCAGTCAGTGTCTTTCTTACTTCTTTTGTTTTTTCGAGTAGTTAATATTCTGGAAAGTTAATGCTCTGTCAGATGTATCCAGTAGTGAATGTTTTATTACTCTTGGTTTTTCTCCTTCACTTCCCTGATGGTTTTCTCTTGCTTTACAAAACCTTTTGAGTTTAATAAGGTCCCCTTTGTCAATGGGACCGTATTAAACTCCACTTTTGTAAGTCACTTTTGGTGTACAGTTTTTTATTACACAGAAAAAAAGGAAACATGACAGGGATATAATTTGCAAGCTAATCAATCCTGTGTTATGGTCATAATAGTAATAAAGCATTCTAATATTTCTTCAGTGTCTCATTTCCATACTTTATTTTTTTTTTTTTTTTTTTTTGTATTCGTATGGACAATTACTCTGTGTTGACCCTGTGGCAATCGGGAGTCAAGAGTCTCATTCCCTGCGCTAGTTCCTGGAATTGAAGTTCACGGTTCGCCGCCTGGGGCTGGATAACGGGCCCAAGACGTCGCGCCTTAACTCCATCTTGCTTACTACTTATACCTAATTTTGCTGCTAGTGACCAGGATTACGAGATTAACAGTAAACAGAAAACAAACCAACAAAAAAGTATCACGCATTTGTGGATGCTAGTACCCATAGTAACAGTTGATAAGGCAAAAATCCTGAAGCAATGGTTTTTGGTTTCTCTTGCGTTGCTGAAAGCAACGTGTACTTTGATAATGTAAGTCCGGTTTAACCATCTTAGAATGAACCTACATAACTTTTTATTTTCAGCTTTGTATAATCTTGGCATATGGATGGAGGGTATATTTAATGTGTGTGGTTTACCGTAATGAATAAAATTACACGGGAAAATATGATATCCTGAAATATGATTTAGGAATTAGGCATACAGTTTATTTTCAGTATTTTTTTTATTATTTTTTATAATATATATATTATAATGATACTTAATTATCTATTATGACATGTGTTGAAAGACAATACTTGGAGGGAACAAACAACCCAAAAAAAAGAACCAAAACCAAAATGGGCCAAGAACCAACTGAAACAAAAGCTTCTACACAAAAAAACAATAATCCTGTAAAAAAAAAACAATCTTTCTAACAAAGACTCAGAAAAGGATACAAGCTAGTATGTGCAGAACTGCAGAACTCAGTCTGGGACTGGGGGCATGGAAAGGGACTGCGTCTAACATTGGACTTGAGGACAATGTTGTATTCTGAATGCACAAACCTTCATACCATATTTAAAAAATAGATCATCCACCACGATCCAGATGGGCCTTTATAAAAGATGCACCGGGATGGTTCATATAACCTAAGTTCACTATAAATCACTATAATATATAAATGTACTTGGAAAGCAACAAATCCTTGTTGATATCACTAGCTGAAGGCCAGGCCTTACAACCGCAACAACTATGTCTGTCTTGGTCAAAGTCCTAGAAGGAATTGGTCTCGAGAGGGAATATAAAGAGGAGAAACCCAATATCAATTAAAAGGTATAACAAAAAACCCACAGTCAACATCATTCTAATTAAAAACTGGATTGCATTCCCAGTTAAATCACGGATCAGGCAGGATTGCCACTATTTCCACTTATTTTTCAATATAGTACTTGAAAACTCTTGCAAGAACAATAATTCAAGACAAGGGAATAAAATAGTACTAATTGGAGAAAAGAGGTCACATTACCTCCATTTGCAGACAATATTGTGTTATGCATAGATCAAAAAAAAAAATCCACCAGAAAAGTGCTAGAATTATATAATACTTTCCAAAAAGTGCAGTTAAAAATCAACGTACAAAATCAGTAGAGTTTCGACATACCAACAATAAGCAACAGAAAATACATACAAGGAAACCATCCCATTCACAAAAGCCTCAAAAAGATTTAAGAATGATCCTACCAAAAACGTTAAAGCCTGCTATGATGAAATAGCAGAGGAACAATCTACCATGCTCAATGGATTGGTGAGATTGATTATTGTGAAAATGAAACCATCTTATCAAAAATAATCTATAGATTCAATACAATACCAATCAATTAACCCCACAGCATTCTTCACAGAGTTAGAATTAATCATTCAAAAACTCGTATGGAATCACAAAACACCCCAGAATTGCCCAAACAACTAAGCCAAACTGTTCAGTTTGTTCAAAATTCCAAGACCATTCTCCACAGACATTAGAGAAAGGGTACATGCTTCAAACTGTACTGAGACAAATAAAAGCAATATTGGCAAAAACTAGAGAAAAAGAGAGGCAAAAAAAATCAAACAGAGTTGGGTCTTAATTATGAGTTCACGCAACTAATATTTTTTAAAAATAATAAAATATGGAAAACAGAGAACATCATCAAAAATTGTTGGTTCAAAAAAAAATTGATTTCAATACACAGAAAAATAAAGACCCTATGCAAAACTCAACTGCACAGTAATCAAGAACCTCAACAAAGGACTTTCCCTGAAACTGCTACAGGAGAAATGTGGAGTACACTCCCATTTATAGGCACTGGTAAATACTTTACAAACAAGGCTGACAGCATGGGGGAAAAAAAAAAAAAAACAAATTGCAAAATGGATTCTCTCTCTCTCTCTATCTCAATCGCTCAAACCTCTCTCCTCCTACTCTCTCGCTCCCCTCTCTCAGCTCTCTCTCTCTCCTCTTTTACAGGGTCTCCCTGTACGGCTGTCCTGGAACTCATTCTGGACCCAGGCGGCCTTGAACTCACGAGATATCCCTGCCTCGGCCTCCCAGTGCTAGGATTAGGTGTCACCACCATGCCTGGCCTATAGATTCTCTGGTTTTTATTTCTTCCCTGTTGCCTTTTTAAGATAGGGTCTGGGTCTCCCTGTACCCCAGCGGGCCTGGAATTCACTATGTAGACCAGACCTGGATCTTATAAATCGCAACGGATTCACCGCCATCTGCAAATCTAATTCCTGGAATTAACGGTGGGGGGCTGCCCACATGGCTGGGCTGGCAATTGAATCTATTTGAAATAGAAAAATGTGTCACAAGAAAATAATCGATAATATAAGGAGATACCCCATACAATTGACAGATGATTTCCTTCCAGACTATAACAAAGAACTCAACAAATTAAAAGATCAAAGAAGAAGAAAAGAATGTGGTATATATGGTCTGAAACAGGTATTTATCAAAAGAAGAGTAATACCCCTGGGAGTTTTATACGGGCATCATAAACTAATAGTTCAATTTTCGGTGTTTTGTGTTTTGTTTTGTTTTGTTTTTGTTTTTTTGAGAAAACTCCAGATTATTTTTCCAAGGGAGCGATACTAGTTTATACTCCCATCAACAGCGAATGAGCATACTATTTTTCACTACACCCCATGCCAGAACGGAATCATTTGTTTGCTGATAATGGCCAACTGACTTGGGTTGAGATCTAATATTACGTAAGTTTAAATCCTGTACGTCCCTGATAGCTATGAGTTGTTATCAAGACTTTTTCCACGTGTGTTCCTTAAGGGGCTGGAAGAGATGGCCTAACAGTTAGAGTGCCGACTGCTAGCTGACAGGGCACCCCGGGTCGATCCCCACCCCCTACCTGGCGGCTAACAACCCACCTTAACTCCAGTTCCAGGGGACTCCGAGACCCTCTTCCTGTCTGACCTCCGAGGCTTTCACAACACGGGTGCCCAAACATACATGCAGCCGATTGCATGTCATACACATAAAAAATAAATAAAAATTTAAAAAATGTTTTTTTTTTTCTTTTTATTTACCTTTTTAATTTATGAGTAGATAAGTAAAATTCAGAAATAATATTTGAAATACCTGAAATGAAAGTGGTATTTTGAAAAGGTATCTTCCATGAGTGAAAAATGATGCCCTAAGAATACATGGGTTATCTTACACTGCAACCCTCGTATGCAGACAGCGTGCTGATATGAAAGGCCTCAGAACAAAACATGTGTACCAGTTCCAATAGACCTGAAGAGCACGAGCAGCCCCCCGAGTTGCCCTCAAAACAGCCAGGTGTATTGGCACATCGTGTTTATTGTATACGTTGAAGAATCATAACTCGATGATATGATCCTATTGCTGAAAACAGTACGTACTTTGGTTACAAGACAGAGAAATCAATCTAGAGCTGAGTTGGAAATGTTGCCTGATTGTGAGCATTCATAGTCTTGCAGGGTGCTATGCAGACTGCTGATCTACAAAAGGACATCAATAGTCAGACTCAGCACTGAACCCTGCCTGTTATAATTCAAACCTGCCAGATGAGACGTGTTCACAGGTACCCCAGAGCTTAGAGTGTTTATGGGAGTAACTAACCAATGCCTTGATTGGGTAATCGAAGGTTGCTCTACAAGAGGCATCTCTTGATGGATGAAGACTCAGGTTCTAGTGGATAACCCATTGACCATATTTGGGTTTTACAGGACTGTCATGTTGCCGAAATGCATTCTAACTATATTTATGTTCAGAAAAGCTTCTTACTGAAGAGCATAGTGGTTACTGCAAAGAACTGTTCATGAGACTAAGTGACTATGAGTGCTCAGCCAAAGATGAAATCTATCAACATTCCTCCCCCCCACCCCACCCAGGCTAAGAAGAATATTTCAAAGACAGGGCAGGAGAATGTGGGACCTTGAGGCTGGGGAGGAGTGTGCTGAAACGCAGGAGTCAGATAAAGATTAGAATGAGTTTTTATATTCCCGTGTTGGTCGCCCAGAACGAAGGTTACTTTCTCTTTATAAAATCAGATCTTTGAGAACTTTTGTAGGGGACAAATAAGGGCCGCTATTCCCTAATAGGAGGTATGGTGATTTTGATTCTAATTTCTTTTATATACAGTATTATTATTATTAAGTGTAGTCTCATAGGAAGATTTTTGTGTAGTACATTAAATTGGCACTCATGTAGATTATGTAAAAGAGGCTACTTTATGAACCAAGGTTAGTATCTCAAGATTTTTAATGAATATCAATTTCACGAAATTTTGTTAAAATTCTTAAATATTTTCCTATTTAATTTTGTAAGGGAAAACTGAACTTTACCTTGCAGTTAGATAAATATATAGGCTGATAATTGCATGAGAAAATTCCATGGAGTGAATTTTTTTTCTCTAAAGCGGACTGAACAAAGTTTAGGGTCAACCTATTTCATTCACCAAGTGCTAGCAATATGAAAAAAAATGGAGCTAGAGACTGTTATGTTTCCACAAGTGTAAAGGAAGCACAGTGAGTAATTTCCTACACTATTACAACCTCAGCTTCTCTGGGTACAGCAATCATCAATCCAAAGCAGGAAATAAAAAATAAAACAAAGAGGACTGGGGAATGGTAAGTCAAAAATACTGGCAGAATGCAATGATCTGAAATTAGAATATTAAACCAAATACCGTTAGTGGAGCCACGCTGCAGCTTGAGGAAGATGTTAAAATGCGATACCTCAAGACACCCAAAATCAACCTGGCTCATTGCAACTTTAAAGAAAGTAAATTTTATATAGCTATTTCAAGGATGTGAAAATAATTATTCAAATTCCCTTTGAAGAATAATTAGTGTTTATTTTTAATAATCAGGAATGAAATTTTTTTTAGAAAATGAAGATACACAGAGACTCTTTAATGTTTTTGTATGCTATAATTTTTTATAATAATAATATATAAATAATGTGTATTTTATGCAAAAGGTGTTATAACACCCAATCATTACACCTAATATACTTCTTTTGTTTTTTTTTTTTTTTTTTTTTGGTCTTTTCGAGACAGGGTCATCCCTGTAGTCCCAGCTGCCCCTGGAACTCACTCGGTAAGATCAGCTGGCTTTGAACTCACAGAACCTCTCCTGCCAGTCTCCTCCAGTGCCAGGGATGAAAAGGCGTACACCACCACCCCCAGCTAATAAATTAGAACTATCTAAGAGTCAGTTTTGTCCATTCTTAGGAAGAGAAAAAATGCATTATATACTATACCATACTATATAAATTTTTCATCCCGTAGTAAAATTGAGCAAGAAAAAATATGTCAATTTTTGAACCTGAAAAACATTACTATAAAGGCATGTGTCTACCAAGAAATCATCCATGAAATAATAATATACAAGGGAACAGAGATTTTTATAAGCTCTGGTCATAAATAAGGTTTAAAAGGGGGCGGAATTTTGGGGTTTTTTTTTGGTTCTTGTTTTTTTTTTTTAAGGGTCTCCCTGTAGCCCCCAGCTGTCTTGGAAACTCATTCCGGTAGACCATGCTGGCCCCTTGAACTCACAAAGAATCCCACTTGCCTCTGCTGCCTCCCAATTGCTAGGAATTAAAGGCATGCACCACCACTATTACCTAGGCTTAAAAGGGCTTGATTTTTAAAGAAATAGGAAGTGACATAAAAGAAATGTCAAACAGTTTTACTTTACCATATTGTAAGTATTGAATGAATTATTACCTTATATGTTACTGAAGTTATTCTATATTCATATTTATAGTCTCACCCTTATAAATAAGAACATAGAGAAATAGATACATATAACACTTCCTACCTAGGCCTCCAGGTAGTTACTGAATATGGAGTGACAGTTACGAGGTTTTTTTTTTTTGTCTTTTTCAGACAGGTCTCCCTGTAGCCCCAGCTGGGGCCTGGAACTCATTCCTGTAGACCAGGCTGACTGAACTCACAAAGATCCCACCTGTCTCTGGGCCATCCCAGTGCTAGGATAAGGCGGTGCCACCATGCCAGGCTGACAGTTCACCTATTTATGAATAACTAGGTAGCTGAGTGATCTTTGTGCCCGGATATTTCATTGTGGCCTCCATTTCTCAGGGTCTTGTGATGGTAATCCACTTAGGTGATGTGTTCATTTCATTCCCTGCATTTCAATGTCAATGTGCAAGACTTCACAAAAAATAAAAATAAATTCATCTTTCCCAATATAGGTATGAGTTTTTATTTGAATTCCCACTGCCGAAAATTAGCTATTATTCTCAAGGTAAACAGTTGTAACAGAAAAATATTGTTCACATGAAATTACTGTGACTCCCAATAAAGACAAATTCAAAATATGAAATTAAACTTCTCTGTGCATCATCAAGATGAACTATAAAAATGATACAATATTCCCTTTCCAAAATTTAAGTGCAATATATCAAAATTAAGAGAGGAAATCTCTGCTCTGCACTGCATGTTAACTCCTCTTTCAGTGCTGCACTAGAACTCTAGTATCAGCTACACATAATGTAGTAATGTCTGCATTAACTTTGTTGGATAGAATTTGTATATGAGAGTTAAATGCACTACATTCGTGCCATCACCACTTCTACACCCATACGTTTTCACAAATGCTAACCAGT
Source organism: Rhizomys pruinosus (assembly GCA_009823505.1). Lineage (NCBI taxonomy): Eukaryota > Metazoa > Chordata > Mammalia > Rodentia > Spalacidae > Rhizomys > Rhizomys pruinosus. Next base: position 4,356,065 of record VZQC01012854.1, on the reverse strand, counting down.
TTGACTTCATAACTTTCTTACTCTCCTCATGAGGAACCTTTTTTTTACAGTTCCGATAGTACCCAACATCTAAGGTAAAGACATGGATGGAAGAATCATAATATATTCAAAGGAAAGTACTTTTACACTGGAAAAACTGAAACCTCTGCTCAAGTCTCTACTTTATCTCCTACCTCTGCCTGTTGAGACTATCAGAGATAACCGATATTAACAATTGATTCAGTTCTATTCAGTGAGGCAAAAAACCCAGATATGGCTTGTCCATATAGATACACTGAAAGGCAATTTTTCTACCAAGTTTCTGCTTGCAAACTGCTTATGGAGGTACATCTACCTGTTGCTGTTTCCTCTTTGTTCCTGCAAGCTGTGCCTGTGGCTGTGGCAGGTTGCATGCTCAGGTGGGAGCCAGGAGAGGGAGGGGCGAACCTGAGGCAGGTCAGAGAAAGAAATAACCTAGGAGAGATTCCGAGGGAATAACCCATTTATTGGCAAAAGTCAGGGCCTTTTATACTATTTATTGGAACTTGTGAGGTAGGAATGGATTTTGGAGTGTGTACAGGAATTTACAGCATATACAGAGTGCTAGTTAGTTGGGTCACTGAAACTGCTGTGTGTTCTCCAGATCACTACAAGTCTGTAATAATGTTTTGCCCAAAACATCAAGGCAGAGCTGAGAGGCAGGTTTATCAATTGGTGAGAAGGAAGCCAGCTGGGCAGGGGCCTCTCCCTGGCAGTTGTCAGCCTCTCCCTGAAGGTTACTGGGGCTGAAACCCACTTCCTTAAATGCTCCAGCAAAATGGATTGCCCACAGCTAACCCAATGGAGTCAATGCCTTCTAAACAAATTAAGAAACCAAATGGCACATAAAGTCTCAGCAAGGATTTGACTTTATTAGAGAAACTTTCATATAAAGATAGAAAGGTTTTCCTTATATTCTCAATTGGCTTTCTTCTTTGCTATATTCATAATTAAGTATTGGGTGAAACTATATCAGGCTTCTAGACACCACCACTCAACTTCTGAATCAGTATCACTAATATATAAATTGGATTTTATAAGTAGTCCTACTACTTTGGCTGATCATGGTATAACTTGAAACAAAAAAGAATCCAGAACTGGTCAAAGTGGTATATCAATCAATTAATTCCAAAGCTGTACTGTTTCTAGGATTGAATTTTTACTGTTTTTCTCACTGTGATGAAAGATGTATAAAGGATGAGAAGGTTCCTAATGAGCTCCTTCCCTAATGAATGGAAGCAGCAATGGAGACTCCCATGACGGAATACTCCATTGGGTAGACGTGGCCATTCCATTTGGCTGGAGTACTTAGGAAGTCAGCTTCAGAGCCCCGACTACCTCGAAGGGATAGGCCCCCACCCAAGCTGGCCTTCCCATTCACCAGAAAAACAGGCTCTGTGATAATCTATTCAACATTCTGAAAAAATAAACAACATTGACTTTGGAACAACAATAACAGAACAAAATGGCATTAGAAAATTGAGGAGCAATAGAGAAATTAAGAATCCCAAATATGAAGAAAATACAGAGAGGGAAAGTCTTAAAGATCATATGGAGGGGACAATGCAAACACCTAGTAGCTGCACATAGGTGGCTGATGGAAGATTAGAAGTAGAAGCAGCAGAGACCAGTTTAGTCATGGCGGATTGAGACCACATACTAATCTTACAAAGGGAAAAGCTGTACATGTTCTCTAAACTATGAATATTAGATCAAAAAAAACCAAAAAATAGGGGATCTTATAATGTTGAATTACTTTTGAAGCATATATGTTATTTATTAAAGATGAAAGAACAAGTGATCTATGTAACAGCAAGTGAGAGGTGTCGGTTAGTACTCAAAGAATATAAGACAGATATTTTAAATGCTTACAAATCCAATAATATTTAACGATGAATATACTTTAAAGATGTCTGAGGTCAAAAGAACATCATTTCTGTTGGGTAAGCTTCTAGGAGAGTCCCATCAAGCTTTCAATGAGCCCACTCCATATAGCAGAATATCTATGAACTGTAATGGAAAAAAAGAAAAAAATAAAAGAAAAAACAGAAACACCAACTGATAATTGATATGCCTTGTGTGAAACCCTGCAATGTACCTATCTGAACAGATAAATGCAATTTTGAGACTCGAGTTGATGCTTTAAAGCCAAATGTCTCTACCCCAATTATCCCCGTGGTGACCCTGAGGTATTAGCAAAGATGGAGCCTTAGGCAAAATTCTTTAAATTTGCTGATGCTACTAGCGTTGTTTTCTCAGTTCCGCTGAAATAGTAGTCATTCCAGGACTGCGCTCATGTATGGAGACATGAAGGCTGCCTGCACTGGCACTTTTGAAGATTCTTTATAACCTCTTGTTAATTAATGTCTGAAGTAGAAAATGGAAATCAGAAATTAACGTAGACTTATTTTAGGGATGTTCAAAGGGAGGAGGAAATGGGGGGAAAAAGCAGTCTATTCAAGCTATAGCAACACACTTAAAGTGTAATTTTCTACAGAAGGAAAGTATTATATCTAGACAAAGCATTTATTTGAAAGGACAGACTAGAAAATATTGAATTTTCTAAAACTATGGATCGTATTATCATTCTAGTGTGTTCATGTTTTGTCTTTTTTCAAGACAGGGGGTCGCCCTGTCCCCGCTGTCCTGGTACTCACTCTGTAAGACCAGGATGCCGTGAAATCACAAAGATTCGCCTGCCCGCTGCCCAAGTGCTGGATTAAAGGCGTGCGCCACCATGCCCGGCTCTAGTGTGTTCTTAATAGTTCACTAAGTAAATCTTGTTCACAGCAGTCAATGTACCTTGGTTTGAACGACTTTGCTGATAAGGAAAATATATTCTGAGCAGAGGCTGGTTGTTTTTTAATTTTTTTTTTTAAACCTCTATTATCTAGAGATTCCATTTGAGAATTCAAATTGGGTAAGAAGTTTAGCAATATAGTGTAGACACAGGGAGTAGATGGTATGAAGAAATGAGTGACTGATTATCTGATGTTTCTAAAGTTACTAGAAAAGGCCCAGAATAACTAGAACCAGTCACTCTATAACATCCAGAGTTTTTTTCTTAAGGCATCATGTCATTTCTCTACTATAGATTTTCAGAACTTTCTGGACTATACTTTCTAGAGCTTGGCTTAAAATAATCTAGGGTTTTAAACCTGGACAAGAAGAAGAATTACGCAAGAGAACCCACATGAAAGAATTCTCACCCCAACAAAATGTCTTATCTTATACAGCAAATAAATAAGAAGCTTGTTTTCCAACAGATATAATAACTTATAGGTAAACACTTAATAAAAAATCACAGGATTATCCAAAATTTGATTTAAAATACCAAGGAGGAATTCCAAGTATGATAATGTAGATTTCTGAGCTACTGGATAACTCTTGCTTCCTTGCTTTAGCAACACTCATTTGCAAATCCACAAATACCCAAATCTCCAGATGTTTGTTTGTTTTTAGTATCGTTATGGGCATTTGAAAGACTCTCTGTGGGTATAACCTATAATCAACTCTTAAACTACTCCATTTTAGGCGACAAGCAGACATTTTTATTGCAAATTCAAAGAAAATTCTCTTAGTTGAGGCACAGTTAAGCAATAAACTATTCATGTGTCCTATAAGTGTTACTCGGGAACGTGGATGCTAGCTTCAGTTTTGTAACAGTGATTGCTCCTCCATGGTCCTTGTACAATCCCTAGCACTGCAAATAAAGCATTGAAATGTGATGTTCTGTCTCTAAATTCCTATCAGTTGACTATTTTCTCCTGGGATATTTTATTCTCATTTGAGATATAAAACTAAAATTGTATTAGAGAATCATGAAGCTTTTCTGGTCTCAAGTGCAAATATTTTTTTCTCGATTATTATTCTGCCTTTTGCCTTGCAAATTTTCTTTCTTTCTGTATGAATCCCGTAGTTTTTTTTGCAGTGCTGAACTTATTAAATGGTGTCTGGTTTCAAAAGCCTGGATTTATGAGAAGTATTTAAAAAACCTATTTAGCTTCACCTTACAGGATGGGAAACACACCTTTCATTCGAAAGTTATGAATTCGGTTTTGTTTCTAAATTTGAAGTAGTTGAATTCTAGAATTTTATAAGAAAAAGCGGATACAGCTATTTTGGTTTCCCACCTTTTAATTAATTTGTATGGGGTTTTCTTGATATGTCTATTACAATTCTATATGTTACTCATTTGTAGAATGCTATGATAAGTCACTTCAATCTGTTTGAAGATTTTCACTGTATTCTGCTAACTGTTTATTTGGGCACTACTCAGAGTCACACCCAGAGGCCCTCATGTGTACTGATCAGTGCACTACACAGCTGTACCTCCCATCCCTGGATTACTAATTGCATAATCCTCAGAGGCGCAAACAATAATTGTAAAAATTAAAACGAGTTTGTTATACTTTACCTACTCAAATTTTAAATACTTATAATCAATTGTATACTAACGACTACGGTCCTAATCATTGCGTGTATGCACACATTTTGGTTGGCTATATTGAAGTAAAATTTAAAATGGTCTTAATCAAGGTAAACGTTTTATTAGTATTGATAATGAAATTTGAGACACAACAGATGTTTATGATTTTACAATATTGAATAATTCTCAGCAAATATTCCTGGGTGCTTGGGTTTGCTATTTTCACACAAAGTTTTAGACTCACAGCATAAAATCAATAGACCTTTATGGGCTATGAATCAAGAATTATACTTTAAAATGGTTTTCTTATAGTGATATTCATAAGTATACCGTTATTTGGAATGAAAGTTCCCACACTGCTTTAATGTATTTTGTTTTCTGTGTGAATCCCAAAATTCATTTTTAAAGATATAAATCATGAGGTAAGTTTTTAGCACTTGAGTTCAAATTATTTAATTCTCCAAACATGAGTTATGTAACATTTGGCATGATCCCTTCCAAACCGATTGTGACTGAGCATTCCTCACCATTATGTGTGATTAAGTTCCCTCTTATCCTCTCTAAATCTCCCTCTCTCTCTCCCTCTCTCAAATGGGAATTCTGTATCCTATCCCTTTAATTTTCTTGACACTGCCAGGTTCTTAACCTATCTAATAAAACTTCATAATTTTTACCTCAAATTCTCATACTTCTCATCAAAATCCTTGCAATAATAATCATTCTTAGAACCTTAACATCTAAATAATTTACTAAAAAATGGTTCCTCAACACTTCAATACATTTCTCTTTTTATACTTCATGATTTCGTTCTTCTGAGTCAAAACTTACAGCAATGAATGTAAAAAAGAAAGTAAAAAATTAGCCTAAACCTTGCAAAAAGCATATGATAATGTGCGTGTGGCGATAAGAATAAATAAGTTAGTTTATAAATATATATAAGTTTATAAATATATAATATTTATAAATAACTTATTTATTTATTATAGCACACGCACATACATTTATATGTTTATAAATATAGTAAATAACTTATTTAGTTATTTAGTTTTTGCTTGTTAAAAGAATCAAGAACTCCCTGTAGCCCCAGGTTACCTGGAAATCACTACGTAGTTTAGGTCTCACAGAGATTTCTTCATCGTGAATTGCCAGGATTCAAGATATGTGCCATTATTCTAACCAGGAACTCTTAATGCTGTTAAAATAGTATTGGAAAATAGAGGACACTTGAAGAAAACAACAGAAACAGGCTTTATGATTTATACAATAACAAGGATGAATTAGTTTGTAAATATTCCCGTCTTAGTTTTTTTTATTTGCTGTGATAAACACTGTAACACAAGTGAACTTATAAAAGGAAGAGTTTATGTGCACTTAGATTACAGAGGGTTAGAGTCCTAACTCATAGCATGGAAGGCAAGGCAGCAGAAGCAGAAAGTGAGGGATCAACATCTTCAAAGCAGACACATAAGTAGAAGAGCAACAGAAATTCTCCAAGGCTGAAGAAATCCTCAAAGCCCTCCCAAGGGGAAGTGCATGCTCCAACAAGGCCCACACCTCTTAAAGTCTCCCGAAACAGTTCCAACAATTAAAGACAAAAGATCCCAATACATGGAGCCTACAGAGGATAGTCTCAAACACCACAGTCCCTAAAGCAAATGAAATAAAACATCAAAGAAAAACAACAAACAAAACAAAACAAAAAAAAACCAAGAAACAGTCACAGGCATGGTGGCTCATGGGTTTAACCCCAGCACCCCGGAGGCAGAGAGGCAGGCGATCTCTGTGAGTTCAAAGCCAGCCTGGTCTACAGAGGCAAGCTCCAGGCCAGCTGGGAATAAAAGGGAGACCCTGGTCTCAAAAGGAAAAAAAAAAAAAAAAAGAGAAAATTGTTTGAAAGCAAAGTCAAACTACTAATCATGATCAGGTTTGACAGGCAATATATTAGAAGAACAAAACTAGATAGCAAGAAAATCAATAACCCAATTTAAAACCCGATCAATGGTGTGAATATGCATTTCTTAGGAGACAAACAGGCACTATATACTTCAAAATAATAGTAACATCAAAAGGCTATGGCCCATAGCAAAAAAGTTAGAAACTAGATAATAATATCACATCCCTGAAAAAGGCATACACTGCAAATATAAGTGCTCTCATCATAACAGATCTTACATACGTGAGGCGATGTAGATGGTAATTCACTTGATTTAATCATTTCATGATTGTGTGGGTAAAGGTTCTCAATTTGACACACCCTAGATTCATCTAGGAGGAACAAACCTCTTAAGGATTTACCTCCATCAGACTGGACTATAGCCTGTCTATGAGGAATTTTCTTAATTGCATTCGATATAGGAGGAGGCTACCATTAACCACCACTCTGGTGGCAGTGGACATCCATGAGCAAATAGTTTTCTAGGGAATATATAAGAAAAAGTACGGAGCAAAGCCAGAGGAAAGCAAGCCAGTGAGCCCAAAAAAAGTATTGCTCCATAGTCCACCTGCTTTAGCTCCTACCTCCAATTTGTTGCCTTGAGCTCTGCTTTGGGTTCCCTGGATGACAGATTGAAAGCTGTAAGGTTAAACAAAAGCTTTTTTTTCCCCAACGTTGTTCCCTCATTAGTGTTTTTATCACAGGAATGGAAAGCTAACTAGGACAAGGATGTATACATACTTCCAAATATGCTATACATAGAAAACCAGTAACACGTCAAATAAAAACAAAACAAAACACAAGAGCAATAAAAGTAGGCAAAACATGTCAAAACTTAGCAAATGCTGCTTTTTACCTACAGTGGACATACAGGTCCAAGGCTGGCCATAGTGGACTTCTGGTGTCTGAGGAAACCACCAGGGAATAATTTATAACCTCCTCTTCTCCAAACACCAATGCTTTCCAGAATACAGAGGCTACAGAACCCAAAGACTCCCACTTGCCTCTCCTTTGCACAGCAACAAGTGCAGACCTCTAGAGCCAGAGAGGTCTGCGAACCTCACCTGTCACATCAGCACCTTCAGTGCTTCATAGTTATTGTGTCAGTGATGTTTTTGTTTCTTTCATTATGTTTATTCCTTGTATTTTAGGGATTTGGTAGCTACAGTGGATGAGCTTGTTTGACCAACTTCTTTTTCACTCATGCTTGTCATGGGTATGTAATGTGTTGATTTTATGGTGAGAATTACAGGGATGATTAGATCATAAGTTCATCATGGAAGCATTAATGAAGTGCCAATCAGGGTGGATTAATTACCACATGGGCAAGATGCTCAGTGCTTGGCTTCTTCCCTTGCTTCCTCGCTCACCATGAGATTTTTCAGCCTGCATTTACCTGTATTTCCATTATGAGACCCCACTACAAGAATTTGACAGATGCGTTGGGTCATGGTTCATAACCTTTCATAGCTTTAAAAATCCCAGTACTCAGGAGAAGGGTCGGGCACAAGAACTCCGGAATGAAGGCCACCCTGGTCTACCTAATGGGTTCCATTGGAAGTATAGGGAGACCTGGTTACAAAAACAAGTAAACTTAACCAAAGACATTAAATAAGCTCTTCAATGAAAATTTTTAAATCTTTGAAGAAAGATATTGAGGAAGACATAAGTAGATGGAAAGACTTCCTGTGCTTATGAGTTGGTAGGATTGGTAGAATTAATATGTAAAAATGGCCATTCTGCCAAAAGCAATCGATAGATGCAAATGCAAGCATCAATGCAGGCAGCACCAATCGAGCTATCTATGGCAATGCTTTTCACAAAGCTCAGGGGGAAAAAAAAACATTCATAAATTCAGATGAAATCACAAAAGATCCTGGCTAGCCAAAAGAATCTTGTCAAAAAAAAAAGCAATGTGGGGAGAATCACCATACCAAAATCAAACTATAGTCATAAANGACTGAACTTTTAAGTGTTTGGACATTTTAAGGACTATGGAGCTTTTAAGGTTGTACTGTCTTAGGTTGTGATTAATGTTAACATCATACTTTGGTGATAAGAACTGGAAAGGTGGTGGTTTAATAGTGATGTGTATTGTGTGTCAAGTTGACAAGGGGTCAATTGTTCTGGATAGCTTTAGTGTCAACTTGACACACCTGGGTTGAGGGAGCCTCAATTGGGGAATTAGCTCCAGTGGATTAGCCTGTGGCCACATCTGTGGAGTATTGTCTGATTGTTGAGCAGTGTGGGAGGACCCAGCCCACAATGAGTGGTGTCACCCTGGGCAGGTTGTTGTGTACGGTATAAGAAGGCAGGCTGGGCATGAGCCAGAGGAGCAAGCCAGTGAACAGCATTCCTCCATGGCCTGTGCTTCAGCTCCTGCCTCCAGGTTCCTGCCTTGGGCTCCCTAAGTGATGAACTGTGACCCAGGAGATGTAAGCTGAATATACCCTTTCCTCCCCAAGTTGGTGTTGATCAGAGTATTTTGTCACAGCAATGGAAGACAAACTAGGACACCTTCCTAGGACCCTGATAGTGAAACTCTGCTATCCAGACACTATTAAGTTCCTGACACCTTCTCCTATCCTGATCCTGCCAGCCTGAGACACAGGCAAGCACCAGATCTTCACCCTTAGACTTCTGCTCTAGCTCCCTAGCCCAGACTTGTTAAACAACCTAACACAGACTGCTAAACACACCCTCAGGTGGCCCCAAACCCTATCTTCCTTGGCTCCTGATCTGCTGGACAGACTTTCCCACCTAAGACTAGGAACAAAAAGTAACCAAGCTATATTAACAATATAATGATACCAAAATTCAATTAAACAAAAGCCAAATAGAAGTACCTACTGGAAAGATAACCAAAAAAAAAAAAAATCCATATGCCCAAATCGCAGTGCAAAAACACAAATATGAAAAACCAAAAAACTATGCTCCCAACAAAACTCACTCCTCCTATAGAAGTGCACTACAATGAGAAACATTCAGAGGAACAATTATAAACACAGTTAAAGAACTTAAACAAAAAACGCAGACAAGTAACTCAAAGAAATTATGATGAAAGCACAGGAACACGCAAATATGTGGTTTTAATGAAATATCACAAACAATTCATGACTTGAAAACTGAATTTACAAAAGATACAGAAATGATAAGGAAAAGGTAGATACAAATAAATATGAAAATGAAAACCCCAATAAGCCAATTGAGAACAACAGTAGAAAGCTTCACAAGCAGAATGAATCAAACAGAAAACAGGATATCAATACTGGATGATAAAGCTGAAGATCTGAGTCCTTAACAAAGAATATGTAAAGTTTTAGAAAACACAAGAATAGGGCTGGAGAGATGGCCTAGCGGTTAAGAGCGCCGACCGCTCTTGCAGAGGACCCGGGTTCGATCCCCAGCACCCACATGGCGGCTGAGAACCGTCTCGTCTGTAACTCCAATTCCAGGAGAACTCCAGCTCCAGGGGAATCCGAAACCCTCTTCTGACCTCCGCGGCATTGCATGACATGGGTGAACAGACCTACATGCAGACAGTACACTCATACACATAACTAAATAAATAAAAAATAATAATAATAAATATAAAAGAAAACACAAGAATAGACTATGCAGCTAATATGGGACAACCTGAGAAACAACAATGTGAGAAAACCAAATCTATGAATTATAGACACACACATGCTTTCTTTGTCTACTCCTTGTTTATGGAGGACTGGCTCTTTTCACAATAGTAAAGACCTGAAACCAATCCAAGTGTCCATCAATCAACAAGTGAATAAAGAAAATGTGGTATATCCACACAATAGAGTTCTATGCAGTGGTAAAGAAAGATGACATTGGGGCGGGAGTGATGGCCTAGCGGTTAAGAGCGCCGACGCTCTTGCAGAGGACCCGGGTTCGATCCCCAGCACCCACATGGTGTCCACCTTAGACCTCTGTTCTACTCCCTAGCCCAGACTGTTAAACAACCTAACACAGACTGCTAAACACACCCTCAGGTGGCCCCAAACCCCATCTTCCTGGCTCCTGATCTGCTGGACAGATTCCCACCTAAGTAGGAACAAAAAGTAACCAAGCATATTAACAATTAAGCTACCAAAATTCAATTAACAAAAGCCAAATAGAAGTACCATACTGGAAAGATACCAAAAAAAAAAAAAAATCCATATGCCCAATATCGCAGTGCAAAAACACAAATATGAAAAACCAAAAAACTATGCTCCCAACAAAACTCACTCCTCTATAGAAGTGCACTACAATGGAAACATTCAGAGGAACAATTATAAACACAGTTAAAGAACTTAAACAAAAAACGCAGACAAGTAACTCAAAGAAATTATGATGAAAGCACAGGAACACGCAAATATGTGGTTTTTAATGGAATATCAAAACAATTCATGACTTGAAAACTGAATTTACAAAAGATACAGAAATGATAAGGAAAAGGTAGATACAAATAAATATGAAAATGAAAACCCCAATAAGCCAATTGAGAACAACAGTAGAAAGCTTCACAAGCAGAATGAATCAAACAGAAAACAGGATATCAATACTGGATGATAAAGCTGAAGATCTGAGTCCTTAACAAAGATATGTAAAGTTTTAGAAAACACAAGAATAGGGCTGGGAGAGATGGCCAGCGGTTAAGAGGCCCGACGCTCTTGCAGAGGACCCGGGGTTCGATCCCCAGCACCCACATGGCGGCGAAGAAACCGTCTCGTCTGAGAACTCCAATTCCAGGAGAACCTCCACTCCAGGGGAATCCGAAACCCTCTTCTGACCTCGCCGGCTTGCATGACATGGGTGAACAGACCTACATGCAGACGTACACTCAAATAACATAACTAACATAAATAAAAAATAATAATAATAAATATAAAAAAAAAACACAAGAATAGACTATGCATGCTATATGGGAAACCTGAGAAACAACAATGTGAGAGAAACCAATCTATGAATTATAGACACACACATGCTTTCTTTGTCTACTCCTTGTTTATGGAGACTGGCTCTTTTCACAATAGTATAGTAAGACCTGAAACAACCAAGTCCATCAATCAAACAGATGAATAAAGAAATGTGGTATATCCACACAATAGAGTTCTATGCAGTGGTAAAGAAAGATGACATTGTGGGCTGGGAGTGATGGCCTAGCGGTTAAGAGCGCCGAACGCTCTTGCAGAGGACCGGGTTCGATCCCCAGCACCCACAATGTGGCTAAGAACCGTTCTGTAACTCCAATTCCAGGAGAACCCAGTTCCAGGGGAATCCGAGACCCTCTTCTGACCTCCGCGGCATTGCATGACACGGGTGCACAGACCGACATGCAGACAGTACACTCATACACATACAAAAATAAATAAAAATTAAAAAAAAAGAAAGATGACATCATGAACTGGACAGGTAAAATAGATGGAACTAGGAGATAGCAGTGGGAGGGTTTTGAGAGTTCTTTTCTTATTATTTTTTATTATATTTTAAAGGATTCACAATATAAGACACAGTCGTTTTCAGATCACATTGGCATTGCTCAATTTGCCATACAATTAGGTAATTGGTGCTAGCATCCACAGATGAGGGATACCATTCATTGTTTGTTTTTCTGGGACTGTGTTACTTCACTCAGCATGATATTGTCTAGCTTCAGCCATTCACCTGCAAAGTCATGATGTCATCTTTCTTTACTGCTGCATAGAACCCATTTGTAAATGTACCACATTTTTCTCTATTCACTCGTCAGTTGAGGGGCACTTGGATTGGCTCCAGTTTCTTCGCTATTTGAAGAGAGTGCAATAAACTGGCTGTACATGTTTCTCGTGGTAGGATGAGTCTTGTGGGTATACCAGAAGTGGTATGGTTGGGTCAGGTGTAGGCTCATTTTGAGAGTATTTTTAGGGTTCTCCACACTGCTTTCCATAGTGGTTGTAGGAGTTTGCATTCCCGCCAGCAGTGGATGAGTGTTCCCCTTTCCCCCACCACCCTTCCAGATTTGGTATCATTTGTTTTCTTGATCCTAGCCAGCCGTATCAGAGAAGATATCTTAAAGTGGTTTTAATTTGCATTTCTTAATTATTAAGGATGTTGAACACATTTTAAGATGTTTCTCAGCGATTTCTATTTCCTCACTTGTGAAGTCTCTGTTTAGTCCTTTACTCCATCTTTTGAGTGAGTCACGTGTGTTCTTACTTCTTTGTTTTTCTGGAGTAGTTTATATATTCTGGAAGTTATGCTCTGTTTCAGATGTACTCATAGTGAATGTTTTATCCTACTCTTTGGTTTTCTCTTCACTTCCCTGATTGTTTCTCTTGCTTTACAAAACCTTTTGAGTTTAATAAGGTCCCACTTGTCAATTGGGACCTTATTAAACTCCTACTTTTGTAAGTTCACTTTTGGTTACAGTCTTTTATCACAGCAAAAGAAAGAAACCAAGACAGGGATTATTTGAAAGCTAATCATCCTGTGTTATGTCATATATAATAAAGCATTTCTATGATTTCTTCAAGTGTCCTCTATTTTCCAATACTCTTATTTTTTTTTTTTTTTTTTTTTTTTTTTTTAATTCGTTGTTTATCAATGTACTGTTTGCATGCAGGTCTGTGCACCCGTGTCGTGCAATGCGCGGAGGTCAGGAGGGTCTCGGATTCCCCTGGGCTGGAGTTCTCCTGGAATTGGAGTTTCAGACGGTTCTCGGCCGCCATGGGTGCGGGGATCGACCCGGGTCCTCTGTAGAGCGGTCGGCGCTCTTAACCGCAGGCCATCTCCCAGCCCCTCCATACTTTTTAATACCATTAATAGTTCCTTGCTGGCATAAGGGGACATATCTTGAATAATATGCTTAGTGAAGTAACAGTAACAGAAAAACAAACAACAAACAGTATCACTCATTTGTGGATGCTAGTACCTAGTAACTAGTTGTAAGGCAAACTGAGCAATGTTTTTGTTATATTCTTCTTTAGCTGAAAGCAACTGTACTTTTATAATGTTAATCCTTTAACCATCTCTAGAATGAACCTAATAACTTATTTTCAGACTTTATAATCTTGGCATATGAGTGGAGGGTATGTATGTGTGTTTTACAGTAATATAAAATTAACAGGGAAAATATGAATCCTGAAATATAGATTTGGAATTAGCATACAGTTTATTTCAGATGACATAATTTTTGTATAGGATATATATATATATTTATATATATATATATATATATATGCATGTGTTGAAGACACAAAAAAAAAACAAAAACAAAAAAAAAACCAAAAACTGGGACCAAAGAACCAATGAACAGTAAAGTTCTCCAAAAAAACAATAATTCTCTGCTTTGAAAATTTTTAAAAAGACTCAGAAAAGGATACAAGCTATGTATGGCAGAATGCATGAACTCAGTCGGGTGCGGGGTCATGGAAAGGGAAATGCGTCTAAATTGGACTGAGAAATGATGTATGAAATGCACAAAACTTCAATACCAATATTTAAAAAAAGATCATCCACCACGATCAGATGGGCTTTATAAAAGAAATGCAGGGATGGTTCAATATAACTAAGTTAATAAATTCATAAAATATATAAATGTACTTGAAAACAAAAATCACATTGTGATATCAATAGATGAAGAAAAGGCCTTGACAAAATCCAATATGTATTCATGGTAAAAGTCCTAGAAGGAATTGGTCTAGAGGGAATATACCCAATATCATTAAAGCTAGATACAACAAACCCACAGTCAACATCATTCTAAATGAGAAAAACTGGATGCATTCCCATTAAAATCAGGAATCAGGCAGGATTGCCAACTATTTCCACTTCTTTTTCAATATAGTACTTGAAACTCTTGCAAGAACAATAATTCAAGACAAGGGAATTAAAATAGTACTAATTGGAGAAAAGGAGGTCAAATTACCTCCATTTGCAGACAATATTGTGTTATGCATAGATCAAAAAAAAAAAAAAATCCACCAGAAAATTGCTAGAAATTATTAATACTTTCCAAAAAGTGGCAGGTTAAAAATCAACTTACAAAATCAGTAGAGTTTCTACATACCAACAATAAGCAATCAGAAAATACATACAAGGAAACCATCCCATTCACAATAGTCACAAAAATATTTAGGAATGATCCTATCCAAAAACTTTAAAGACTGCTATGATGAAAATAGCATATGGAAAAATCTACCATGCTCATGGATTGGTAGAATTGATATTGTGAAAATGACCATCTTATCAAAAATAATCTATAGATTCAGAGCAATACCAATCAAATTACCCACAACATTCTTCACAGAGTTAGAATTAATCATTCAAAAACTCGTATGGAATCACAAAACACCCCAGATTGCCCAAACAACCAGGCCAAAGCTGTTCAGTTTGTTCAAAATTCCAAGACCATTCTTCTCAGACTTAGAGAAAGGGTACATGCTTCAAACTGTACTGAGACAAATAAAAGCAATATTGGCAAAAACTAGAGAAAAAGAGAGGCAAAAAAAATCAAACAGAGTTGGGTCTTAATTATGAGTTCACGCAACTAATATTTTTAAAAAGATATAAAAATATGGAGAAAACAGAGCATATCCAAAATTTTTGGTTCAAAACATTGATTTCAATACACAGAAAAATAAAGACCCTATGCAAAACTCAACTGCACAGTAATCAAGAACCTCAACAAAGGACTTTCCCTGAAACTGCTACGGGAGAAATGTGGAGTACACTCCCATTTATAGGCACTGGTAAATACTTTACAAACAAGGCTGACAGCATGGGGGAAAAAAAAAAAAAACAGAATTGGCAAATGAATTGTTATCTCTCGCTCTCTCTCTCTCCTCTTTCTCTCTACTCTCTCTCTCTCTCTCTTCTCTTTTACCGGGTTCTCCTGTAACTGGCTGTGTCCGCGAACTCTATTCTGTACACCAGGCTGGCCCTTGAACTCACAAAAATCAAAGATCCGCCTGCCTCTTGCCTCCCAAGTGCTAGGATAAAGGTGTGCCCCACCATGCCTGGCTATAGATTCTCTGGTTTTACTTTCCTTCCTTTGCCTTTAAGCTCGGGTCTGGGTCTCCCTTGTAACCCCAGCTGGCCTGGAATTCACTATGTAGACCGATGGTCTTAATCGCCACAGATTCCTGCCTCTGCATCCTAAATTCTGGAATTAACGGTGTGCTGCCCACCATGGCTGGCTGGCAGATTGAATCTATTTAAATAAAACAATGTGTGCAGCAAAGGTCCAAACTATCGATGAAATATAAGAGATACCCATACAATTACAGATGATTTTCCTCCAGACTATACCAAAGAACTCAACATAATTATTAAATATCCAAAAGAAGCAACAGAATGGGGAGGATATTGGCTCTGAACAGAGTATTTTCAAAAGAAGAGTATATACCTGGGAGTGGTATTACGGCATCATACGATAGTTCAATTTCTCGTTGTTTTTTGTTTTGTTTTGTTTTTTTTTGTTTTGTTTTGTTTTTTGAGAAAACTCCAGATTATTTTTCCAAGGGAGCGATACTAGTTTATACTCCCATCAACAGTGTATAAAGCTACTATTTTCACTACACCCATGCCAGAACTGGAATCATTTGTGTTTCTGATACTGGCCATTCTGACTTGGGTGAGATCTAATATTAAAGTAATTTAATCTGTACTTCCCTGATAGCTATGGTTGACAGACTTTTTAAGATGACAAGGGGCTGAGAGAGATGGCTCCTAGCAGTTAAAGCCGCCGCCAACTGCCTCTTGCAGAGGACCCAGGTTCGATCCCCCACCGCAACCACACATGGCACACCCCCCACCCAGGCTAAGAACCATCTTTAACTCCATTTTCCAGGGGGAATCCGAGGACCTCTTCTGACCTCCGCGGGCTTTTGCACCAACACGGGTGCACAACCCCTACATGCAGACAGTACATTTCATTACACATTTAAAAAATAATATAAAAATTTAAAAAAATGTTTACTTAAGTCATTTATAAATTTTCAGATAAGTAAAATTCAGAAATAATATTTGAAATACCTGAAATGAAAGTGGTATTTTGAAAAGGTATCTTCCATGAGTGAAAAATGATGCCCTAAGAATACATGGGTTATTAAATGCAAACCTCAGTTGCAGACAGGAGTGATTATATGAAAGTCTCAGAACAAACATTTGTTACCTTCCATGAATGATGGAACGAGAAGCCCCAGAGTTGCCCAAAACAGCACAGGTTATTGCCATCGGTGTTATTGCTATTCGTTGAGAACCATAACTAGACGGTAGATCCTATTGCTGAAACAACGCAGTACTTTGTTCAAGACAGAGAAATCAATCTAGAGCTGAGTTGGAAATGTTGCCTGATTGTGAGCATTCATAGTCTTGCATGGGTGCTATTGCAGCCTGCTGCCCCCTCCCCCCCCTCCCCCGCCCGCCCCAAAAGGACATCAATAGTCAGACTCAGCACTGAACCCTGCCTGTTATAATTCAAACCTGCCAGATGAGACGTGTTCACAGGTACCCCAGAGCTTAGAGTGTTTATGGGAGTAACTAACCAATGCCTTGATTGGGTAATCGAAGGTTGCTCTACAAGAGGCATCTCTTGATGGATGAAGACTCAGGTTCTAGTGGATAACCCATTGACCATATTTGGGTTTTACAGGACTGTCATGTTGCCGAAATGCATTCTAACTATATTTATGTTCAGAAAAGCTTCTTACTGAAGAGCATAGTGGTTACTGCAAAGAACTGTTCATGAGACTAAGTGACTATGAGTGCTCAGCCAAAGATAGAACATCTATAACTATTCACTCCCACCCAGGCTAAGAAGAATATTTCAAAGACAGGGCAGGAGAATGTGGGACCTTGAGGCTGGGGAGGAGTGTGCTGAAACGCAGGAGTCAGATAAAGATTAGAATGAGTTTTTATTCACTGTTGTCGCCATGAACTGAAGGTTACTTTCTCTTTAAAATCATCTTTGAGAACTTGTGTAGGGCAAATATGGGCCTCTTCCCTACATATGATGTATGTGATTGATTTAATTTGCATTTTTGCTAACAGTATTGTATTTTATTTATTAAGTGTTAGCCTCATAGGAAGATTTTTGTTTTTGTTTTTGTATACACAAATTGGCACTCATGTAGATTATGTAAAAGAGGCTACTTTATGAACCAAGGTTAGTATCTCAAGATTTTTAATGAATATCAATTTCACGAAATTTTGTTAAAATTCTTAAATATTTTCCTATTTAATTTTGTAAGGGAAAACTGAACTTTACCTTGCAGTTAGATAAATATATATGCTGGTAGAAATTGCATGAGAAACATTCCATGGAGTGATTTTTTTTCTCTAGCGGACTGAAAACAAGTTAGGGTAACACTATTTCACAAGTGCTGCAATCATGAAAAATGGAGCTAGAGACTGTTATGTTTCCACAAGTGTAAAGGAAGCACAGTGAGTAATTTCCTACACTATTACAACCTAAGCTTCTCTGGGTTTACAGCAACAACAATCCCAAGCAGCGAAAACAAGATACAAAGAGGACTGGGAATGTAATGTCAAAATAATGGACACAGAATTCAATGATCTGGAATTAGAATTTAACCCAAGATACCTTACGTGAGCCTCTGCGCTTGAGGAGAGGCATTGTAACACATGCCGATACTCTCAGACACCTCTCAACCACTGCTCATTCACATCTAAAAGGACATAAATTTTATATACGCTATTGAAAAATGTGAAATATTATTAAAATTCCTTTGAAGAATAATTATTTTTACTTTTCATAAATCCAATGACTGATTTTTGGGAAAACTGAAGATACACAGCTACTTCCTTAATGTTTTTTGTCTATTGCTGATAATTTCATTTAATAATACTAATCAAATTTTATTTTTGCAAAAGTTGTTATCACCCCAATCATTACACTAATATTACTTCTTTTTTTTTTTTTTTTTTTTTTTTTTTTTTTTTGGTCTTTTCGAGACAGGGGTCTCCCTGTAGTCCCAGCTGTTCCTGGAACTCACTCTGTAGAATCAGGCTGGCCTTGAAACCTCACAGAGATCCCCTGCTCTGCCTCCAAGTGCCAGGATGAAGGCCGTACACCACCACTCCCGGCTACACTAATATACTTCTAATGTCATATTTTGTCCATTCTTAGGAAGAGAAAAAATGCATTATATACTATACCATACTATATAAATTTTTCATCCCTTAGTATTGAGCAAGAAAAATATGTCATGTTGAACATGAATAACATTACTATAAAGGCATGTGTCTACCAAGAAATCATCCATGAAATAATAATATACAAATGGAACAGAGATTTTATAAGCTGGTCTAAATAATGTTAAAAGGGCTGACATTTGGGGTTTTCTTTTTGGTCTTTTCCAGCTAGGGTCCACTGTAAGCCCCAGCTGTCTGGAACTTCATTCTGTAGACCGGCTGGCCTTTTGAACTCACAAAGATCCAAAAAATCCACCTGCCTCTGCCTCCAATTGCTAGGATTAAAGGCATGCACCACCACTCCTGGCTTAAAGGGCTGAATTTTAAGAAATAGGAGTAAATAAAAGAAATGTCAACAGTTTTACTTTACCAATATTTTAAGTATTGAAGAAATGTATTACCTCTATATTATACTGAAGTTTATTATATATTCTATTTATAGTCCTCACCTATAATGGTCACCTAGGAAATATATACATTACCTCCCCTACCTAGGCTCCCAGGTATGTTACTGAATATGAGTGACAGTCTCCCCGATTTTTTTTTCTTTTTTTTTTTTTTGTCTTTTTGAGACAGGGTTCTTCCAATGCTAGCCCAGGCTGTCCCTGGAACTCATTCTGTAGACCAGCCTGACCTTGAACTCTCAAGACACCTGGTCTTCTGCACTCCCAAGTGCAGGATTAAAGGGGTGCTGTGCCCACCCACATGCCAGGGCTTGACAGTTCCACCTATTTATGAATAACTTAGGCTAGCTGAGTGATTCCTTTGTGCCCGGACTATTTCATTGGGCCTCCATTTTCAGGGTCTCTGTGATTGTAATCCCCTTAGTGAGTGTTCATTTTCCTTCCCTGCATTTCAATGTCAATGTGCAAGACTTCACAAAAATAAATCATCTTTCCAATATAGGTATGAGTTTTATTTGAATTCTCACTTGCGAAGTAATAGCTAATTATTCTCAAGGTAACAGTTTTAACAGGAAAAATTATTGTTCATGAAAATTACTGTTACTCCATACAGAACACTATGTCAAATATGAACTATAAAAATTATTATTTGCATCATCACGGTTGAAGCTATAAAATGAATAAAATATTCCCTTTCAAAATTTTAAGTGCAATATATCAAAATTAAGAGAGGAAATCTCTGCTCTGCACTGCATGTTAACTCCTCTTTCAGTGCTGCACTAGAACTCTAGTATCAGCTACACATAATGTAGTAATGTCTGCATTAACTTTGTTGGATAATTTGTATATGAAGATTTAAATGGAAATACATTAGTGCCATCAACACTTCTAAAACATAGTTTTAAATGATAACCAGTTTGACTTCATAAGCTTTATTACTATCCTCATGAGTAACCTTTTTTTTTACAAGTTCTATATACCCAGACAGTCTAATGTAAAGCATGGATGGAAGAATCATAATATATTCAAAGGAAAGTACTTTTACACTGGAAAAACTGAAACCTCTGCTCAAGTCTCTACTTTATCTCCTACCTCTGCCTGTTGAGACTATCAGAGATAACTGATATTAACAATTGATTCAGTTCTATTCAGTGAGGCAAAAAACCCAGATATGGCTTGTCCATATAGATACACTGAAAGGCAATTTTTCTACCAAGTTTCTGCTTGCAAACTGCTTATGGAGTACATCTACCTGTTGCTTCCTCTTTGTTCCTGCAAGCTGTGCCTGTGGCTGTGGCAGGTTGCATGCTCAGGTGGGAGCCAGGAGAGGGAGGGGCGAACCTGAGCCAGGTCAGTAAAGAAAATAACTTGGGAGAGATTCCGAGGGAATAACCCATTTATTGGCAAAAGTCAGGGACTTTTAAACTATTCACTGGACTTTGGGAAGTGGGAATGGAGGTTGGGGAGTGTACAGGAATTTACAGCATATACCGAGTGTAGTTAGTGGGTCCACTGAAACTGGCTGTGTGTTTCTCCGATCACTACAAGTCTGAATAATGTTTTGCCCAAAACATCAAGGCAGAGCTGAGAGGCAGGTTTATCAATTGGTGAGAAGGAAGCCAGCTGTGCAGGTGGCCTCTCCCTGGCTTTGTCAGCCTCCCCTGATAGGTTACTGACCGGGCTGGAAAACCCCACTTCCTTAAATCGCTCCAGCAAAATGGATTGGACCACATTATACCCAATGGAGTAATGCTCTAACAAAATTAAGAAACCAATGGCACATAAAGTCTCAGCAAGGATTTGACTTTATTAGAGAAACTTTCATATAAAGATAGAAAGGTTTTCCTTATATTCTCAATTGGCTTTCTTCTTTGCTATATTCATAATTAAGTATTGGGTGAAACTATATCAGGCTTCTAGACACCACCACTCAACTTCTGAATCAGTATCACTAATATATAAATTGGATTTTATAAGTAGTCCTACTACTTTGGCTGATCATGGTATAACTTGAAACAAAAAAGAATCCAGAACTGGTCAAAGTGGTATATCAATCAATTAATTCCAAAGCTGTACTGTTTCTAGGATTGAATTTTTACTGTTTTTCTCACTGTGATGAAAGATGTATAAAGGATGAGAAGGTTCCTAATGAGCTCCTTCCCTAATGAATGGAAGCAGCAATGGAGACTCCCATGACGGAATACTCCATTGGGTAGACGTGGCCATTCCATTTGGCTGGAGTATTTAAGGAAGTGGGCTTCAGCCCCAATTACCTCAAGGGAGAGGCCCCCGCCCAGCTGGCTTCCCATTCACCAGCACACAGGCTCTGTGAAATCTCTCAACATTCTGAAAAATAACATTGACTTGAAACAACATAACATAACAAATATGCATTAGAAAATTTAGAGCAACTAGAGAAATTAGAATCCCAAATATGAAGAAAATACAGAGAGGGAAAGTCTTAAAGATCATATGGAGGGGACAATGCAAACACCTAGTAGCTGCACATAGGTGGCTGATGGAAGATTAGAAGTAGAAGCAGCAGAGACCAGTTTAGTCATGGCGGATTGAGACCACATACTAATCTTACAAAGGGAAAACAAGCGGCTTACATGGTCCTCTTTAAACTATGCATTATTATCAAAAACCAAAAAAGGGGATCTATCATGTGATTACTTCTGATAGCCATATAATATATGTTATAGTTTATTAAAGATGAAAACAATTGATCTATGTAACAGCAAGTGAGAGGTGTCGGTTAGTACTCAAAGAATATAAGACAGATATTTTAAATGCTTACAAATCCAATAATATTTAACGATGAATATACTTTAAAGATGTCTGAGGTCAAAAGAACATCATTTCTGTTGGGTAAGCTTCTAGGAGAGTCCCATCAAACTTTCAATGAGCCCACTCCATTATAGCAGAATATCTATACCGAAAACGTCACTGAGAAACAAAAGACAAAATAAAAGATAAAAAGAAAAAACAACTGATAATGATATGCTTGTGCTGATGAAAACCCTGCCAATGTTTTAGACTACCTATCTGAACAGATAAATGCAATTTTGAGACTCGAGTTGATGCTTTAAAGCCAAATGTCTCTACCCCAATTATCCCCGTGGTGACCCTGAGGTATTAGCAAAGATGGAGCCTTAGGCAAAATTCTTTAAATTTGCTGATGCTACTAGCGTTGTTTTCTCAGTTCCGCTGAAATAGTAGTCATTCCAGGACTGCGCTCATGTATGGAGACATGAAGGCTGCCTGCACTGGCACTTTTGAAGATTCTTTATAACCTCTTGTTAATTAATGTCTGAAGTAGAAAATGGAAATCAGAAATTAACGTAGACTTATTTTAGGGATGTTCAAAGGGAGGAGGAAATGGGGGGAAAAAGCAGTCTATTCAAGCTATAGCAACACACTTAAAGTGTAATTTTCTACAGAAGGAAAGTATTATATCTAGACAGAGTCAATTTAATTTGATCAAAGGACAGACTAGAAAATATTGAATTTTCTAAAACTATGGATCGTATTATCAATTCTAGTGTGTTATTTTTTTGGTCGTTTCAAGACAAGGGTATCCTGTAGCCCCATCTGTCCTGGTACTCACTCTAGACCCGGCTGGCCTTGCTTCCTTGAACTCACAAAGTTCGCCTGCCTCTGCCTCCCAGGTGCTTAGGATTAAAGGCGTGCGCCCACCATGCCCGGCTTAGTGTTGTCTCAATAGTTCACTAAGTAAATTGTTCACAGCAGTCCAATGTACCTTGTTTGAGACTACTACTTTGCTTGATAAGGAAAATCTATTTGAGCAGAGTCTGGTCTTTTTTTTTTTTTTTTTTTTTTTTTTTTTTTTTTTTTTTTTTTTTTTTATTTAACCCTCATTATCTTAGAGATTCCATTTGCGATATCATAATGGTAAGAAATTAGCAATCTAGTGTAGACACAGGGAGTAGATGGTATGAAGAAATGAGTGACTGATTATCTGATGTTTCTAAAGTTACTAGAAAAGGCCCAGAATAACTAGAACCAGTCACTCTATAACATCCAGAGTTTTTTTCTTAAGGCATCATGTCATTTCTCTACTATAGATTTTCAGAACTTTCTGGACTATACTTTCTAGAGCTTGGCTTAAAATAATCTAGGGTTTTAAACCTGGACAAGAAGAAGAATTACGCAAGAGAACCCACATGAAAGAATTCTCACCCCAACAAAATGTCTTATCTTATACAGCAAATAAATAAGAAGCTTGTTTCCCAACATATATATAAATATAGGTAATCACTTCAATAAAAAACACAGGATTATCCAAAAATTTGATTAAAATACAAAGGAGGGAATTCAAGTATGCTAATGTCAGATTCTGAGCTAACAGCTACTGGATAACTCTTGCTTCCTTGCTTTAGCAACACTCATTTGCAAATCCACAAATACCCAAATCTCCAGATGTTTGTTTGTTTTACTTTTTAATGGGCATTTTTATTGAAGACTCTCTGTGTGTTACTCTATAATCAACTACTCCATTTTAGGCACAAGGCAGACATTTTAATTGCAATTCAAATGAAAATTCTCTTAGTTGAGCACAGTTAAGCAACTATTCCTGTGTCCTATTAAGTGTTACTGGGACTGGTGCTAGCTCAGTTTGTACAGTGCTTTGCTCCCATCCATAGGTTCCCTGGGTACATCCCCTAGCACTGCAAATAAAATAAGTTACCTTAAAGATGAATTTGGAAATGTCGTGTTCTTGTTCTGTCTCTAAATTCCTATCAGTTGACTATTTTCTCTGGGATATTTTTATTTCTCCTTTGAGGATATAAAACTACAATGTATTCGAAAATCATGAAAGCTTTTCTCGGTCTCAGTGAAAATATTTTTTTTTCTTATTATTCTGCCTTTGCTTTGCCACAATTTTCTTTCTTTCTTTGGAATCCTTACGTTTTTTTTCAGTGCTGACCTTTTCATTGTGTCTGGTTTCATAAAGCCTGGATTTTGAGAAGTATTTAGAAAAACCTTATTAGCTTCACCTTAATTGATGGGAAACCCACACACTTTCCTTCTAAAGTGTTATGATTCTTTTTTGTTCTAAATTTGAATTATTTGATTTACTAGAATTTATAATAAAAAGCATGGATACAGCTCATTTTTTTTTTAATTAATTGTATGGGGGTTTTCCTTATATGTCTACATATTACAATTCTATATGTTACTCATTTGTAGAATGCTATGATAAGTCACTTCAATCTGTTTGAAGATTTTCACTGTATTCTGCTAACTGTTTATTTGGGCACTACTCAGAGTCACACCCAGAGGCCCTCATGTGTACTGATCAGTGCACTACACAGCTGTACCTCCCATCCCTGGATTACTAATTGCATAATCTCAGCATGGCGCAAACAATACTTGTAAAAATTAAACTAGTTTGTTATTACTTACTCAAATTTTATAACTAAATAATCAGATTGTATACTCTTCCTATCAGTCTTTTATTTCCCACATTTGGCCTCTATTGAATTCACAATTTAAAAATGTATCTTAATACAAGGTACTGTTTTATTAGTATTGATAATGAAATTTGAGACACAACAGATGTTTATGATTTTACAATATTGAATAATTCTCAGCAAATATTCCTGGGTGCTTGGGTTTGCTATTTTCACACAAAGTTTTAGACTCACAGCATAAAATCAATAGACCTTTATGGGCTATGAATCAAGAATTATACTTTAAAATGGTTTTTCTTATAGTGTATTCACATATATAGTTAATTTGGAAATGCGTTCCAACCAAAATGCTTTATGTTTAATTTTATGTTTTCATGTGTGATCCAATCATTTTTAAGATATAAATCATGAGGTAAGTTTTTAGCACTTGAGTTCAAAATATTTCACATGGCTCCAAAATATTTATTGTCATTTTGCTCTGATCCCTTCCAAAACACTATTGTGAATTGAGCATTCCCACCTTATGTGTGTAAGTCCCGCTGATTTCTCCCTATCGCCCTCTCTCCCTCTCTCAAATGGGAATTCTGTATCCTATCCCTTTAATTTTCTTGACACTGCCAGGTTCTTTTAACCTATCTGAATAAAAACTTCAAATTTTACTCAAATTCTATATCTTCTCATCAAAAAATCCTTGGGCAATAATACTCATTCTTAGAACCTTAACATCTAAATAATTTACTAAAAAATGGTTCCTCAACACTTCAATACATTTCTCTTTTTATTCATGATTTCTTCTGAGTCAAAACTTACAGCATGAATGTAAAAAAGACGTAAAAATTAGCAGTAAACACTTGCAAAAAGCATATGTATGTGCGTGTGCTATTAATCAAATAAATAAGTTATTTTTTTATAGCACACCGCCAATACATTATATCTTTATAAATATATAAATAACTTATTTATTTATTTATTTTTGCTTTAGGAATCAAGAGGACCTCCCTGTAGCCCCAGGTTACCTGGAAATCACTACGTAGTTTAGGTCTCACAGAGATTTCTTCATCGTGATTGCCAGGATTCAAGATATGTGCCATTATTCTAACCAGGAACTCTTAATGCTGTTAAAATAGTATTGGAAAATAGAGGACACTTGAAGAAAACAACAGAAATGCTTTATTATATTATGACATAACAGAGGATGATTAGTTTTTAAATATTCCCTGTCTTAGTTTCTTTTTTTAATGTTGCTGTGATAAAACACTGTTTTGAAAATCAACTGCATGATAAAAGCAGAGTTTATTTGCACTTAGATTACAGAGGGTTAGAGTCCTAACTCATGGCATGGAAGGCAAGGCAGCAGAAGCAGAAAGCTGAGGCCGAATCACATCTTCAAGCAGACACAATAAGTAGAAGGCAACAGGAAATTCTCCAAGGCTTAAGAAATCTCAAAGCCCTCCCACGGGGAAGTGCATGCTCCAACAAGGCCACACCTCCTCTAAAGTCTCCCGAAACAGTTCCAACAATTAAAGACAAAAGATCCCAATACATGGAGCCTACAGAGGATAGTCTCAAACACCACAGTCCCTAAAGCAAATGAATAAAACATCAAAAAGAAAAAAAACAAACAAAACAAAAACAAAAAACCGAAAACCGGTCACCAGGATGGTGGTCAGGGGTCTTAACCCCAGCACTCGCGGAGCAGAGGCAGGCGGATCTCTGTGCGTCCAAAGCCAGCCTGCGTCTACAGAGCACGCTCCAGGCCCGCGGGACTAAAGGGAGACCTGTCTCAAAAAGGATAAAAAAAAAAAAAACAAAAAAAAAGAGAAGGGAAAAATTTGTTGAAAGCAAAGTCAGAACCTACATATCTGATGATCAGTTGACAGGCAATATATTAGAAGAACAAAACTAGATAGCAAGGGAGCCAATCATAACCCAAGAAAACCCGATTTCAATGGTGTAAATATGCATTTTTATGAGACAAACAGGCACTCAATACTTCAAAATAATACTACACAAAACCCAAAAGCGTATGGCCCTAGAAAAAAGTTAGAAAATTATGACAATAATATCACATTCTGAAAAAGGCATACACTGCAAATATAAGTGCTCTCATCATAACAGATCTTACATATGTGAGGCGATGTAGATGGTAATTCACTTGATTCATCATTTCATGTGGTGTGGTAAAGGTTCTCAATGGGACACACCCCTAGAGAAGCGTAGAGGAACCCAAAAACCGCTTAAGATTTACCTCCATCGACTGGACGATAGCAATGCTATGAGAAATGTCTCTGAAGGGGTCGGTGGGATGCATAGGAGGGACGCTACATGACCACGCGGTGAGGCCAGTGATACATCCAGATGCAGGAGGTTTCGGGAATTAGAAGTAAAAAAGTAGCTGAGCAAATCCAGGGAAGCAAGCCAAGTGAGAGTATTTCGCCATAGTCTTGCGGGAGCTCCGCCCTCCAATTGGTGTGCCTTGCGCTCTGCTTTGGGGGCCCTTGGATGACAGAGGAAAGCTGTAGGGTTAAACAAAAGCTTGTTCCCAACGGGGTTCTCTTAGTGGTTGGTAACAGGAAAAAGGGAACAGCTGAACTAGGGCCACGGATGATACAGACGTCCAAATAGAGGCTATGTACAGAGGAAAACCAGGGGAAACAGCTGGCAAAAAAAACAAAACAACAACCCAAAGAGCAATAAAAAGTAGGAAAAAAACATGTGCCAAAATCGTTAGCAAAATGCGGCGTTTACCTACAGTGGACATACAGGTCCAAGGCTGGCCATAGTGGACTTATGGTGTCTGAGGAAACCACCAGGGAATAATTTATAACCTCCTCTTCTCCAAACACCAATGCTTTCCAGAATACAGAGGCTACAGAACCCAAAGACTCCCACTTGCCTCTCCTTTGCACAGCAACAAGTGCAGACCTCTAGAGCCAGAGAGGTCTGCGAACCTCACCTGTCACATCAGCACCTTCAGTGCTTCATAGTTATTGTGTCAGTGATGTTTTTGTTTCTTTCATTATGTTTATTCCTTGTATTTTAGGGATTTGGTAGCTACTGTGGATGAGCTTGTTTGACCAACTTCTTTTTCACTCATGCTTGTCATGGGTATGTAATGTGTTGATTTTATGGTGAGAATTACAGGGATGATTAGATCATAAGTTCATCATGGAAGCATTAATGAAGTGCCAATCAGGGTGGATTAATTACCACATGGGCAAGATGCTCAGTGCTTGGCTTCTTCCCTTGCTTCCTCGCTCACCATGAGATTTTTCAGCCTGCATTTACCTGTATTTCCATTATGAGACCCCCTACAAGAATTTGACCAGATGAGTTGGTCATGGTTCATACCTTTCATAGCTTTAATCCCAGTACCCAGGAGGGAAGGTCAGCGGCAAACTCTGAATGCTGAATGAAGGCCACCCTGGTCTACCTAATGGGTTCCATTGGAAGTATAGGGAGACCTGGTTACAAAAACAAGTAAACTTAACCAAAGACCATTCAATATCTTACAATGAATTTAAATCTTTAAAACAGATAGAGGAGCGGAAGATGCCAGGAACAAAGATTCCATGCTCCTGGCTTGGTCGGATTAATATAGTTAAAAAAATGGCCTCTGCTCAAAAACAATCATAGATTCAAATGCAAGCACAATCGAAGCAATCTCAGGCATCTCACAGCGCTCAGGGGTGAAAAAAAAAATTCAAGTATTCATGTGGAATCACAAAAGATCCTGGCTAGCCAAAGAAATCTTGTTCAAAAAAAAAAAAAAAAGTTTTGGATTTTGGAGCATTTTAGATTTCAGATTTCAGATTATATTATGGAGCTATAGTCATAAAACAGCATGGTACGGACACAAAAAAACAGGTAGATACAACAGAACATCATATGGACCTAAACGTTGTGCATACCAATTTCGTCACTGATACTGCTAAAGGTTCAAGAACTATGAGGAGAAAAGACAGTATCTTTATCAAATGGTGCTGGCAAATATGGATCTCCCACGCTATATGAAATTGGGTACCCCTTCTCTTTCGACCTGCACAAAAGTCAACTCAAACTGGAATCAGAGACCTCAAAACTCGCATTACTGTACCCTCTGAGCTGCCAGAAGTAACAATCTGCACGGTTCTCCACAAGATTCACTTTGTAGGTAAGGTTGAGTTTCTCTAATTGAACATCAGTAGTGACTTAAGCGGTATTTAAGGTCCCAATACTATTAAACACTTGGGGGCCTCATTAACACTAAAAAAGGTGCACTGTTCAGCAAAATAACCAGCCACGGTATGAAGAAAGAACGCAGCCCTGTATGGGGGAGTGGAGTATCTTATCTGTCTATGCAGACAAAGGATCTAACATCCAACACAATTATTGTTATATTTCTGCTTTATCTGAAAGCAACTTGTAAGGTTACAATGTAAATCTCTTAATCGGCTCTAGAATCCTCCACCAATTATTTTCAGACCTCTGTAATTACTGTATATGAGTGGAAAATACGAATTATATTTTAGAGTAAATATAAAATTAAAGGGAAAATATGCAAACAAAAATTAAAGGAGGAAAATGTTGCATCCCTAAAATAAAAAAAAGATTGAGAGAAGAAGATGCATGGCAGTTATGGCAGAANGCTACCAGAACCGTCTGTAACTCCAATTCCAGGAGAACTCCAGTTCCAGGGGATCCGAGACCCTCTTCTGACCTCCGCGGCATTGCAGACAAGGGTGCACAGACCGACATGCAGACAGTACACTCATACACATACAAAATAAATAAAAATATAAAAAAAAGAAAAGATGAATCATGAACTGGACAGGTAAAATAGATTGGAACTAGGAGATAGCAGTGGGAGGGTTTTGAGAGTTCTTTTCTTATTTATTTTTATTATATTTTAGGATTCACAATATAAGAGCACAGTCGTCTTTCAGATCACTTGGCATTGCTCATTTGCCATACAATTAGGTAATTGGTGCTAGCATCCACAGATGAGGGATACCACCTTCATTGTTTGTTTTTCTGGGACTGTGTTACTTCACTCAGCATGATTTGTCTAGACTTCAGCCATTCACCTGCAAAGCTCATGATGTCATCTTCCTTTACTGCTGCATAGAACTCCATTGTGTAAATGTACCACATTTTTCTCTATTCACTCGTCAGTTGAGGGGCACTTGGATTGGCTCCAGTTCTTCGCTATTGTGAAGAGAGCTGCAATAAACATGGCTGTACATGCTTCTCTGTGGTAGGATGAGTCTTGTGGGTATATACCCAGAAGTGGTATGGTTGGGTCAGGTGATAGGCTCATTTTGAGTATTTTTAGGGTTCTCCACACTGCTTTCCATAGTGGTTGTAGGAGTTTGCATTCCCGCCAGCAGTGGATGAGTGTTCCCCTTTCCCCACACCCTCTCCAGTTTGGTATCATTTGTTTTCTTGATCCTAGCCAGCCGTATCAGAGTAAGATATCTTAAAGTGGTTTAATTTGCATTTCCTTAATTATTAAGGATGTTGAACACTTTAAGATGTTTTCAGCCATTTCTATTCCTCACTTGTGAAGTCTCTGTTTAGCTCTTTACTCCATCTTTTGAGTGAGTCAGTTTGTTCTTACTTCTTTGTTTTCGAGTAGTTTATATATTCTGGAAGTTAATGCTCTGTCAGATGTATCAGTAGTGAATGTTTTATCCTACTCTTTGGTTTTCTCTTCACTTCCCTGATTGTTTCTCTTGCTTTACAAAACCTTTTGAGTTTAATAAGGTCCCACTTGTCAATTGGGACCTTATTAAACTCCTACTTTTGTAAGTTCACTTTTGGTTACAGTTTTTATCACAGCAAAGAAAAGAAACCAAGACAGGGATTATTTGAAAGCTAATCATCCTGTGTTATGTCATAATATAATAAAGCATTTCTATGATTTCTTCAAG
Organism: Rhizomys pruinosus; assembly: GCA_009823505.1. NCBI lineage: Eukaryota > Metazoa > Chordata > Mammalia > Rodentia > Spalacidae > Rhizomys > Rhizomys pruinosus. The sequence goes on along the minus strand of VZQC01012854.1, from coordinate 4,325,736 downwards.
TGTCCTCTATTTTCCAATACTCTTATTTTTTTTTTTTTTTTTTTTTTTTTTTTTTTAATTCTGTATGTGATCAATGTACTGTCTGCATGCAGGTCTGTGCACCCGTGTCGTGCAATGCCGCGGAGGTCAGAAGAGGGTCTCGGATTCCCCTGGGCTGGAGTTCTCCTGGAATTGGAGTTTCAGACGGTTCTCGGCCGCCCTGGGGTGCGGGATCGAACCCGGGTCCTCTGTAAGAGCGGTCGGCGCTCTTAACCGCTACAGGCCATCTCTCCAGCCCCTCCAATACTCTTTTAATACCATTAATAGTTCCTTGCTGGCATAAGGGACTATCTTGAATATATGCTAGGTAAGAAACAGTAAAACAAAAAAAAAACACAAAAAAAGTATCACCATTTGTGGATGCTAGTACCTAGTAACTAGTTGTAAGGCAAAAACTGAGCAATGTTTTTGTTTTTCTTCCTTAGCTGAAAGCAACGGTACTTTATAATGTTAACCTTTAACCATCTCTAGAATGAACCTAATAACTTATTTTCAGACTTTATAATCTTGGCATATGAGTGGAGGGTATGTATGTGTGTTTTAACGTAATATAAATTACACAGGGAAAATAGATATCCTGAAATATGATTTGGAATTAGCATACAGTTTTTTTCAGATGACATAATTTTTTGTATAGGATATATATATATATATATATATTATATTATATATATATGCATGTGTTGAAGCAATACCTTGGAGGGAAAAACAACACCAAAAAAAAAACCAAAAACTGGGACAAAGAACCAACTGAACAGAAAGTTCTCCAAAAAAACAATAATCTCTGCTTTGAAATCTTTAAAAGACTCAGAAAAGGTACTGCTATGTATGGCAGAATGCATGAACTCCGTCGGGTGCGGGGTCATGGAAAGGGATGCGTCTAATTGGACTGAGAATGTGATGTTGAATGCACAAACTTCATACACTATTTAAAAAAGATCATCCACCACGATCAGATGGGCTTTATAAAATGCAGGGATGGTTCCATATAACTAAGTTACATTCATATATATTAATGTACTTGAAAACAAATCCCCTTGTTATATCATAGTGAAGGCAGGCCTTCAACAACTATATGTTTCTGGTAAGTCCTAGAAGGAATTGGTCTAGAGGGAATATACCCAATATCATTAAAAGAGATACAAAAAAACCACAGTCAACATCATTCTAAAAGAGAAAATCTCTCTCTCTCTCTCTCTCTCTCTCTCTCTCTCTCTCTCTCTCTCTCTCTTTTACAGGGTCTCCCTGTAACTGGCTGTCCTGGAACTCATTCTGTACACCAGGCTGGCCTTGAACTCACAGAGATATCCCTGCCTCTGCCTCCCAAGTGCTAGGATTAAAGGTGTGCACCACCATGCCTGGCTATAGATTCTCTGGTTTTATTTCCTTCCTTTTGCCTTTTTAAGATAGGGTCTGGGTCTCCCTGTAACCCCAGCTGGCCTGGAATTCACTATGTAGACCAGACTGGTCTTAATCGCACAGATTCACCTGCCTCTGCATCCTAAATTCTGGAATTAACGGTGTGCTGCCCACCATGGCTGGCTGGCAGATTGAATCTATTTAAATAAAACAATGTGTGCAGCAAAGTAAACTATCGATAATATAAGGAGATACCCCATACAATTGACAGATGATTTCCTTCCAGACTATACAAAGAACTCAACAAATTAAATATCAAAAGAAGAAAAGAATGGGGATATATGGCTCTGAACAGAGTATTTTCAAAAGAAGAGTATATACCTGGGAGTGGTATTACGGCATCATACGATAGTTCAATTTCTCGTTGTTTTTTGTTTTGTTTTGTTTTGTTTTGTTTTGTTTTGTTTTTTGAGAAAACTCCAGATTATTTTTCCAAGGGAGCGATACTAGTTTATACTCCCATCAACAGTGTATAAAGCTACTATTTTCACTACACCCATGCCAGAACTGGAATCATTTGTGTTTCTGATAATGGCCATTCTGACTTGGGTGAGATCTAATATTAAAGTAATTTAATCTGTACTTCCCTGATAGCTATGGTTGTTAAAGACTTTTTAAAATGTTTACTTAAGGGGCTGGAGAGATGGTCTAGCAGTTAAGAGCGCCAACTGCTCTTGCAGAGGACCCAGGTTCGATCCCCAGCACCTACATGGAGGCTAAGAACCATCTTTAACTCCAGTTCCAGGGGAATCCGAGACCCTCTTCTGACCTCCGAGGCTTTGCACAACACGGGTGCACAAACCTACATGCAGACAGTACATTCATACACATAAAAAATAAATAAAAATTTAAAAAATGTTTACTTAAGTCATTTATAAATTTTCAGATAAGTAAAATTCAGAAATAATATTTGAAATACCTGAAATGAAAGTGGTATTTTGAAAAGGTATCTTCCATGAGTGAAAAATGATGCCCTAAGAATACATGGGTTATTAAATGCAAACCTCAGTTGCAGACAGGAGTGATTATATGAAAGTCTCAGAACAAACATTTGTTACCTTCCATGAATGATGGAACGAGAAGCCCCAGAGTTGCCCAAAACAGCACAGGTTATTGCCATCGGTGTTATTGCTATTCGTTGAGAATCATAACTAGACGGTAGATCCTATTGCTGAAAACAGTACGTACTTTGGTTACAAGACAGAGAAATCAATCTAGAGCTGAGTTGGAAATGTTGCCTGATTGTGAGCATTCATAGTCTTGCAGGGTGCTATGCAGACTGCTGATCTACAAAAGGACATCAATAGTCAGACTCAGCACTGAACCCTGCCTGTTATAATTCAAACCTGCCAGATGAGACGTGTTCACAGGTACCCCAGAGCTTAGAGTGTTTATGGGAGTAACTAACCAATGCCTTGATTGGGTAATCGAAGGTTGCTCTACAAGAGGCATCTCTTGATGGATGAAGACTCAGGTTCTAGTGGATAACCCATTGACCATATTTGGGTTTTACAGGACTGTCATGTTGCCGAAATGCATTCTAACTATATTTATGTTCAGAAAAGCTTCTTACTGAAGAGCATAGTGGTTACTGCAAAGAACTGTTCATGAGACTAAGTGACTATGAGTGCTCAGCCAAAGATAGAACATCTATAACTATTCACTCCCACCCAGGCTAAGAAGAATATTTCAAAGACAGGGCAGGAGAATGTGGGACCTTGAGGCTGGGGAGGAGTGTGCTGAAACGCAGGAGTCAGATAAAGATTAGAATGAGTTTTTATTCACTGTTGTCGCCATGAACTGAAGGTTACTTTCTCTTTAAAATCATCTTTGAGAACTTGTGTAGGGCAAATATGGGCCTCTTCCCTACATATGATGTATGTGATTGATTCTAATTTGCATTTGATATACAGTATGTATTATTTATTAAGTGTAGCTCATAGGAAGATTTTTGTGTAGTACATTAAATTGGCACTCATGTAGATTATGTAAAAGAGGCTACTTTATGAACCAAGGTTAGTATCTCAAGATTTTTAATGAATATCAATTTCACGAAATTTTGTTAAAATTCTTAAATATTTTCCTATTTAATTTTGTAAGGGAAAACTGAACTTTACCTTGCAGTTAGATAAATATATATGCTGGTAGAAATTGCATGAGAAACATTCCATGGAGTGATTTTTTTTCTCTAGCGGACTGAAAACAAGTTAGGGTAACACTATTTCACAAGTGCTGCAATCATGAAAAATGGAGCTAGAGACTGTTATGTTTCCACAAGTGTAAAGGAAGCACAGTGAGTAATTTCCTACACTATTACAACCTCAGCTTCTCTGGGTACAGCAATCATCAATCCAAAGCAGGAAATAACAAGATAACAAAGAGGACTGGGAATGGTAAGTCAAAATACTGGCAGAATTCAATGATCTGAATTAGAATTTAACCAAGATACCTTAGTGAGCCTCTGCAGCTTGAGGAGAGCATTGTTAAAATGCGATACTCTCAAGACACCTCCAACCATGGCTCATTTCACATCTTAAAAGAAATAAATTTTATATAAGCTATTGAAAGATGTGAAATATTATTAAAATTCCTTTGAAGAATAATTATTTTTATTTTTAATAATCAATGAATGATTTTTTGAAAATGAAGATACACAGATACTCTTTAATGTTTTTGTATTGCTGATAAATTTCATTTAATAATAATATATAAATATTTTATTTTTGCAAAAGTTGTTATCACCCCAATCATTACACTAATATACTTCTTTTTTTTTTTTTTTTTTTTTTTTTTGGTCTTTTCGAGACAGGGTCTCCCTGTAGTCCCAGCTGTCCTGGAACTCACTCTGTAGATCAGGCTGGCCTTGAACTCACAGAGATCTCCCTGCCTCTGCCTCCCAAGTGCCAGGATGAAAGGCGTACACCACCACTCCCGGCTACACTAATATACTTCTAATGTCATATTTTGTCCATTCTTAGGAAGAGAAAAAATGCATTATATACTATACCATACTATATAAATTTTTCATCCCTTAGTATTGAGCAAGAAAAATATGTCATGTTGAACATGAATAACATTACTATAAAGGCATGTGTCTACCAAGAAATCATCCATGAAATAATAATATACAAATGGAACAGAGATTTTATAAGCTGGTCTAAATAATGTTAAAGGGCTGAATTTTGGGGTTTTTTTTTTGGTCTTTTCCAGATAGGGTCTCCCTGTAGCCCCAGCTGTCTTGGAACTCATTCTGTAGACCAGGCTGGCCTTGAACTCACAAAGACCCACTTGCCTCTGCCTCCCAATTGCTAGGATTAAAGGCATGCACCACCACTCCTGGCTTAAAGGGCTGAATTTTAAGAAATAGGAGTAAATAAAAGAAATGTCAACAGTTTTACTTTACCAATATTTTAAGTATTGAATGAAATGTATTACCTTATATGTTACTGAAGTTATTCTATATTCATATTTATAGTCTCACCTATTAATGAGAACATAGGAAATATATACATATACATCTTCCTACCTAGGCTCCCAGGTATGTTACTGAATATGAGTGACAGTTCACCGATTTTTTTTTTTTTTTGTCTTTTTGAGACAGGGTCTCCCTGTAGCCCCAGCTGTCCTGGAACTCATTCTGTAGACCAGGCTGACCTTGAACTCACAAAGATCCACCTGTCTCTGCCTCCCAAGTGCTAGGATTAAAGGCGTGTGCCACCATGCCAGGCTGACAGTTCACCTATTTATGAATAACTAGGTAGCTGAGTGATCTTTGTGCCCGGATATTTCATTGTGGCCTCCATTTCTCAGGGTCTTGTGATGGTAATCCACTTAGGTGATGTGTTCATTTCATTCCCTGCATTTCAATGTCAATGTGCAAGACTTCACAAAAATAAATCATCTTTCCAATATAGGTATGAGTTTTATTTGAATTCTCACTTGCGAAGTAATAGCTAATTATTCTCAAGGTAACAGTTTTAACAGGAAAAATTATTGTTCATGAAAATTACTGTTACTCCATACAGACAATATCAAAATATGAAATATAAAAATTATATTTGCATCATCAAGATGAAGCTATAAAATGAATAAAATATTCCCTTTCAAAATTTTAAGTGCAATATATCAAAATTAAGAGAGGAAATCTCTGCTCTGCACTGCATGTTAACTCCTCTTTCAGTGCTGCACTAGAACTCTAGTATCAGCTACACATAATGTAGTAATGTCTGCATTAACTTTGTTGGATAATTTGTATATGAAGATTTAAATGGAAATACATTAGTGCCATCAACACTTCTAAAACATAGTTTTAAATGATAACCAGTTTGACTTCATAAGCTTTATTACTATCCTCATGAGTAACCTTTTTTTTACAAGTTCTATATACCCAGACAGTCTAATGTAAAGCATGGATGGAAGAATCATAATATATTCAAAGGAAAGTACTTTTACACTGGAAAAACTGAAACCTCTGCTCAAGTCTCTACTTTATCTCCTACCTCTGCCTGTTGAGACTATCAGAGATAACAGATATTAACAATTGATTCAGTTCTATTCAGTGAGGCAAAAAACCCAGATATGGCTTGTCCATATAGATACACTGAAAGGCAATTTTTCTACCAAGTTTCTGCTTGCAAACTGCTTATGGAGTACATCTACCTGTTGCTTCCTCTTTGTTCCTGCAAGCTGTGCCTGTGGCTGTGGCAGGTTGCATGCTCAGGTGGGAGCCAGGAGAGGGAGGGGCGAACCTGAGGCAGGTCAGAGAAAGAAATAACCTAGGAGAGATTCCGAGGGAATAACCCATTTATTGGCAAAAGTCAGGGCCTTTTATACTATTTATTGGAACTTGTGAGGTAGGAATGGATTTTGGAGTGTGTACAGGAATTTACAGCATATACAGAGTGCTAGTTAGTTGGGTCACTGAAACTGCTGTGTGTTCTCCAGATCACTACAAGTCTGTAATAATGTTTTGCCCAAAACATCAAGGCAGAGCTGAGAGGCAGGTTTATCAATTGGTGAGAAGGAAGCCAGCTGGGCAGGGGCCTCTCCCTGGCAGTTGTCAGCCTCTCCCTGAAGGTTACTGGGGCTGAAACCCACTTCCTTAAATGCTCCAGCAAAATGGATTGCCCACATCTACCCAATGGAGTAATGCTCTAACAAAATTAAGAAACCAATGGCACATAAAGTCTCAGCAAGGATTTGACTTTATTAGAGAAACTTTCATATAAAGATAGAAAGGTTTTCCTTATATTCTCAATTGGCTTTCTTCTTTGCTATATTCATAATTAAGTATTGGGTGAAACTATATCAGGCTTCTAGACACCACCACTCAACTTCTGAATCAGTATCACTAATATATAAATTGGATTTTATAAGTAGTCCTACTACTTTGGCTGATCATGGTATAACTTGAAACAAAAAAGAATCCAGAACTGGTCAAAGTGGTATATCAATCAATTAATTCCAAAGCTGTACTGTTTCTAGGATTGAATTTTTACTGTTTTTCTCACTGTGATGAAAGATGTATAAAGGATGAGAAGGTTCCTAATGAGCTCCTTCCCTAATGAATGGAAGCAGCAATGGAGACTCCCATGACGGAATACTCCATTGGGTAGACGTGGCCGTTCCATTTGGCTGGAGTATTTAAGGAAGTGGGCTTCAGCCCCAATTACCTCAAGGGAGAGGCCCCCACCCAGCTGGCTTCCCATTCACCAGAACACAGGCTCTGTGAAATCTCTCAACATTCTGAAAAATAACATTGACTTGAAACAACATAACATAACAAATATGCATTAGAAAAATTAGAGCAACTAGAGAAATTAGAATCCCAAATATGAAGAAAATACAGAGAGGGAAAGTCTTAAAGATCATATGGAGGGGACAATGCAAACACCTAGTAGCTGCACATAGGTGGCTGATGGAAGATTAGAAGTAGAAGCAGCAGAGACCAGTTTAGTCATGGCGGATTGAGACCACATACTAATCTTACAAAGGGAAAAGCTGTACATGTTCTCTAAACTATGAATATTATCAAAAACCAAAAAAAGGGGATCTTATAATGTGATTACTTTTGAAGCCATAATATATGTTATAGTTTATTAAAGATGAAAACAATTGATCTATGTAACAGCAAGTGAGAGGTGTCGGTTAGTACTCAAAGAATATAAGACAGATATTTTAAATGCTTACAAATCCAATAATATTTAACGATGAATATACTTTAAAGATGTCTGAGGTCAAAAGAACATCATTTCTGTTGGGTAAGCTTCTAGGAGAGTCCCATCAAGCTTTCAATGAGCCCACTCCATATAGCAGAATATCTATGAACTGTATGAGAAAAAAAAGAAAAAATAAAAGAAAAAAAGAAAAACAACTGATAATTGATATGCCTTGTGTGAAACCCTGCAATGTACCTATCTGAACAGATAAATGCAATTTTGAGACTCGAGTTGATGCTTTAAAGCCAAATGTCTCTACCCCAATTATCCCCGTGGTGACCCTGAGGTATTAGCAAAGATGGAGCCTTAGGCAAAATTCTTTAAATTTGCTGATGCTACTAGCGTTGTTTTCTCAGTTCCGCTGAAATAGTAGTCATTCCAGGACTGCGCTCATGTATGGAGACATGAAGGCTGCCTGCACTGGCACTTTTGAAGATTCTTTATAACCTCTTGTTAATTAATGTCTGAAGTAGAAAATGGAAATCAGAAATTAACGTAGACTTATTTTAGGGATGTTCAAAGGGAGGAGGAAATGGGGGGAAAAAGCAGTCTATTCAAGCTATAGCAACACACTTAAAGTGTAATTTTCTACAGAAGGAAAGTATTATATCTAGACAAAGTCAATTTAATTTGATCAAAGGACAGACTAGAAAATATTGAATTTTCTAAAACTATGGATCGTATTATCAATTCTAGTGTGTTCATTTTTTTGGTCTTTTCAAGACAGGGTCTCCCTGTAGCCCCAGCTGTCCTGGTACTCACTCTGTAGACCAGGCTGGCCTTGAACTCACAAAGATTCGCCTGCCTCTGCCTCCCAAGTGCTAGGATTAAAGGCGTGCGCCACCATGCCCGGCTCTAGTGTGTTCTTAATAGTTCACTAAGTAAATCTTGTTCACAGCAGTCAATGTACCTTGTTTGAGACTACTTTGCTGATAAGGAAAATATATTCTGAGCAGAGTCTGGTTGTTTTTTTTTTTTTTTTTTAACCTCTATTATCTAGAGAATTCCATTGAGATATTCATAATTGGTAAGAATTTAGCAATATAGTGTAGACACAGGGAGTAGATGGTATGAAGAAATGAGTGACTGATTATCTGATGTTTCTAAAGTTACTAGAAAAGGCCCAGAATAACTAGAACCAGTCACTCTATAACATCCAGAGTTTTTTTCTTAAGGCATCATGTCATTTCTCTACTATAGATTTTCAGAACTTTCTGGACTATACTTTCTAGAGCTTGGCTTAAAATAATCTAGGGTTTTAAACCTGGACAAGAAGAAGAATTACGCAAGAGAACCCACATGAAAGAATTCTCACCCCAACAAAATGTCTTATCTTATACAGCAAATAAATAAGAAGCTTGTTTTCCAACAGATATAATAACTTATAGGTAAACACTTAATAAAAAATCACAGGATTATCCAAAATTTGATTTAAAATACCAAGGAGGAATTCCAAGTATGATAATGTAGATTTCTGAGCTACTGGATAACTCTTGCTTCCTTGCTTTAGCAACACTCATTTGCAAATCCACAAATACCCAAATCTCCAGATGTTTGTTTGTTTTACTTTAATGGGCATTTGAAGACTCTCTGTGTGTTACTCTATAATCAACTACTCCATTTTAGGCACAAGGCAGACATTTTAATTGCAATTCAAATGAAAATTCTCTTAGTTGAGCACAGTTAAGCAACTAACTATTCCTGTGTCCTATTAAGTGTTACTGGGACTGGTGCTAGCTCAGTTTGTACAGTGCTTTGCTCCCATCCATAGGGTCCTTGGTACAATCCCTAGCACTGCAAATAAAGCATTGAAATGTGATGTTCTGTCTCTAAATTCCTATCAGTTGACTATTTTCTCCTGGGATATTTTATTCTCATTTGAGATATAAAACTAAAATTGTATTAGAAAATCATGAAGCTTTTCTGGTCTCAAGTGCAAATATTTTTTTCTCGATTATTATTCTGCCTTTTGCCTTGCAAATTTTCTTTCTTTCTGTGGAATCCTTAGTTTTTTTTCAGTGCTGACCTTTTCATTGTGTCTGGTTTCATAAAGCCTGGATTTTGAGAAGTATTTAGAAAAACCTTATTAGCTTCAACTTAATGATGGGAAACCACACACTTTCATTCTAAAGTTATGAATTCTGTTTTGTTCTAAATTTGAATTATTTGAATTACTAGAATTTATAATAAAAAGCATGGATACAGCTAATTTCTTTTAATTAATTTGTATGGGGTTTTCTTGATATGTCTATTACAATTCTATATGTTACTCATTTGTAGAATGCTATGATAAGTCACTTCAATCTGTTTGAAGATTTTCACTGTATTCTGCTAACTGTTTATTTGGGCACTACTCAGAGTCACACCCAGAGGCCCTCATGTGTACTGATCAGTGCACTACACAGCTGTACCTCCCATCCCTGGATTACTAATTGCATAATCTCAGCATGGCGCAAACAATACTTGTAAAAATTAAACTAGTTTGTTATACTTACTCAAATTTTAATAACTTATAATCAGATTGTATACTACTTCCTATCATTGCTTTTATTTCACACATTTTGGCTATATTGAATTAAAATTTAAAAATGTATCTTAATACAAGGTACTGTTTTATTAGTATTGATAATGAAATTTGAGACACAACAGATGTTTATGATTTTACAATATTGAATAATTCTCAGCAAATATTCCTGGGTGCTTGGGTTTGCTATTTTCACACAAAGTTTTAGACTCACAGCATAAAATCAATAGACCTTTATGGGCTATGAATCAAGAATTATACTTTAAAATGGTTTTCTTATAGTGATATTCATAAGTATACAGTTAATTTGGAAATGAAGTTCCAAAATGCTTTATGTAATTTTATGTTTTAATGTGTGATCCAAATCATTTTTAAGATATAAATCATGAGGTAAGTTTTTAGCACTTGAGTTCAAATTATTTCACATTGCTCCAACATGATTTATTGTACATTTTGCCTGATCCCTTCCAAACACTATTGTGAACTTAGCATTCCTCACCTTATGTGTTTAAGTTCCCTCTTTCTCTCTATCTCCCTCTCTCCCTCTCTCAAATGGGAATTCTGTATCCTATCCCTTTAATTTTCTTGACACTGCCAGGTTCTTAACCTATCTAATAAAACTTCATAATTTTTACCTCAAATTCTCATACTTCTCATCAAAATCCTTGCAATAATAATCATTCTTAGAACCTTAACATCTAAATAATTTACTAAAAAATGGTTCCTCAACACTTCAATACATTTCTCTTTTTATTCATGATTTCTTCTGAGTCAAAACTTACAGCATGAATGTAAAAAAGAAGTAAAAATTAGCAGTAAACACTTGCAAAAAGCATATGTATGTGCGTGTGCTATAATAAATAAATAAGTTATTTATAAATATATAATATTTATAAATATATAATATTTATAAATAACTTATTTATTTATTATAGCACACGCACATACATTTATATGTTTATAAATATATAAATAACTTATTTATTTATTTATTTTTGCTTTTAGGAATCAAGAACTCCCTGTAGCCCCAGGTTACCTGGAAATCACTACGTAGTTTAGGTCTCACAGAGATTTCTTCATCGTGATTGCCAGGATTCAAGATATGTGCCATTATTCTAACCAGGAACTCTTAATGCTGTTAAAATAGTATTGGAAAATAGAGGACACTTGAAGAAAACAACAGAAATGCTTTATTATATTATGACATAACAGAGGATGATTAGTTTTTAAATATTCCCTGTCTTAGTTTCTTTTATGTTGCTGTGATAAAACACTGTAACAAAGTGAACTTATAAAAGGAAGAGTTTATTTGCACTTAGATTACAGAGGGTTAGAGTCCTAACTCATAGCATGGAAGGCAAGGCAGCAGAAGCAGAAAGCTGAGGGATCACATCTTCAAGCAGACACAATAAGTAGAAGGCAACAGGAAATTCTCCAAGGCTTAAGAAATCTCAAAGCCCTCCCACGGGGAAGTGCATGCTCCAACAAGGCCACACCTCTTAAAGTCTCCCGAAACAGTTCCAACAATTAAAGACAAAAGATCCCAATACATGGAGCCTACAGAGGATAGTCTCAAACACCACAGTCCCTAAAGCAAATGAAATAAAACATCAAAGAAAAAACAAACAAACAAAACAAAAACAAAAACAGAACAGTCACCAGGCATGGTGGCTCATGGGTTTAACCCCAGCACCCGGGAGGCAGAGGCAGGCGGATCTCTGTGAGTTCAAAGCCAGCCTGGTCTACAGAGCAAGCTCCAGGCCAGCTGGGACTAAAAGGGAGACCCTGTCTCAAAAAGGAAAAAAAAAAAAAAAAAGAGAAAATTTGTTGAAAGCAAAGTCAGAACCTACATATCTGATGATCAGTTGACAGGCAATATATTAGAAGAACAAAACTAGATAGCAAGAAAATCAATAACCCAATTTAAAACCCGATCAATGGTGTGAATATGCATTTCTTAGGAGACAAACAGGCACTATATACTTCAAAATAATACTAACATCAAAAGGCTATGGCCCATAGCAAAAAAGTTAGAAACTAGATAATAATATCACATCCCTGAAAAAGGCATACACTGCAAATATAAGTGCTCTCATCATAACAGATCTTACATACGTGAGGCGATGTAGATGGTAATTCACTTGATTTAATCATTTCATGATTGTGTGGGTAAAGGTTCTCAATTTGACACACCCTAGATTCATCTAGGAGGAACAAACCGCTTAAGGATTTACCTCCATCAGACTGGACTATAGCCTGTCTATGAGGAATTTTCTTAATTGTTAATTCATATAGGAGGAGCTACCATTACCACTCTGTGGGCAGTGACATCCATGAGCAGTAGTTTCTGGAATATATAAGAAAAGTAGCTGAGCAAGCCAGAGGAAGCAAGCCAGTGAGCAGTATTGCTCCATAGTCTCTGCTTTAGCTCCTACCTCCAATTTGTTGCCTTGAGCTCTGCTTTGGGTTCCCTGGATGACAGATTGAAAGCTGTAAGGTTAAACAAAAGCTTTTTCCCCAACTTGTTTCTCATTAGTGTTTTATCACAGGAATGGAAAGCTAACTAGGACAAGGATGTATACATACTTCCAAATATGCTATACATAGAAAACAGGTGATAACATCTGTCAAATAAAAAACAAAACAAAACACAAGAGCAATAAAAGTAGGCAAAACATGTCAAAACTTAGCAAATGCTGCTTTTTACCTACAGTGGACATACAGGTCCAAGGCTGGCCATAGTGGACTTATGGTGTCTGAGGAAACCACCAGGGAATAATTTATAACCTCCTCTTCTCCAAACACCAATGCTTTCCAGAATACAGAGGCTACAGAACCCAAAGACTCCCACTTGCCTCTCCTTTGCACAGCAACAAGTGCAGACCTCTAGAGCCAGAGAGGTCTGCGAACCTCACCTGTCACATCAGCACCTTCAGTGCTTCATAGTTATTGTGTCAGTGATGTTTTTGTTTCTTTCATTATGTTTATTCCTTGTATTTTAGGGATTTGGTAGCTACAGTGGATGAGCTTGTTTGACCAACTTCTTTTTCACTCATGCTTGTCATGGGTATGTAATGTGTTGATTTTATGGTGAGAATTACAGGGATGATTAGATCATAAGTTCATCATGGAAGCATTAATGAAGTGCCAATCAGGGTGGATTAATTACCACATGGGCAAGATGCTCAGTGCTTGGCTTCTTCCCTTGCTTCCTCGCTCACCATGAGATTTTTCAGCCTGCATTTACCTGTATTTCCATTATGAGACCCCCTACAAGAATTTGACCAGATGAGTTGGTCATGGTTCATACCTTTCATAGCTTTAATCCCAGTACTCAGGAGATAGGTACGGGCACAACTCTGAATGAAGGCCACCCTGGTCTACCTAATGGGTTCCATTGGAAGTATAGGGAGACCTGGTTACAAAAACAAGTAAACTTAACCAAAGACATTAAATATCTCTACAATGAAAATTTAAATCTTTAAAAACAGATAGAGGAAGATGCCAGGAGACAAAAGGATCTTCCATGCTCATGGATTGGTAGAATTAATATAGTAAAAATGGCAATCCTGCCAAAAACAATCTATAGATTCAATGCAGCACCAATCGAGCTATCTATGGCATTCTTCACAGAGCTCAGGGGGAAAAAAAAACATTCATAAATTCATATGAAATCACAAAAGATCCTGGCTAGCCAAAGAAATCTTGTTCAAAAAAAAAGCAATGTTGGGGAGAATCACCATACCAAAATCAAACTATAGTCATAAAACGGAGCTATAGTCATAAAACAGCATGGTACCGGCATAAAAACAGGTAGATAAACAGAACATCATAGGACCTAAACTGTGTGCATACAATTTCTGTCACCTGATATTTGATAAAGGTTCTAAGAACATATGATGGAGAAAAGACAGCATCTTTACTAAATGGTGCTGGCAAAACTGGATCTCCACCTGCAGTATTGAAATTGGACCCTTATCTTTTGACCTGCACAAAAGTCAACTCAAAATGGATCAGAGACCTCAAAATGATACTTCAACCTCTGAAGCTGCCAGAAGTAAACATGCACGGTATCCTACAAGATATCAATGTAGGTAAGGACTTTCTAAATTGAACATCAGTAATTAAGGGATTAAGGTCAATAATTAACAATTGGGGCCTCATTAAACTAAAAAGGCACTGTACAGCAAAATAAACAGCCACGGTATTGAAGAAGAAGCCCTGTGAATGGGGGAGTATCTTCATCTGCTATAGCAGACAAAGGATTAACATCCAACAACATTATTGTTATATTTCTGTTTATCTGAAAGCAACTGTATTGTTATAATGTAAATCTCTTAATAGGCTATAGAATCCATCCACCACTTACTTTCAGACTCTGTAATTACTGTATATGAGTGGAAAATACGAATTCATATTTTAGAGTAATATAAAATTAAAGGAGGAAAATATGCAAAAAAAATTAAAGGAGGAAAATGTGAATTCCTAAACATAAAAAAAGACTGAGAGAAAGATGCAGGACAGTTATGGCAGAACACATGAGCTGGGGTGGGATGGGGGAAGGGAAAGGGGAATCTGTGTAAATTGAACTGAAAAATGATGTGTAAAATGCACAAAACATCAATAAAAGCATTGTATTATAAAAAATTAAAACAAAAACAAAATATGTAACCCAGTAAAAAGGTGGGCTAAGGACCTGGAAAGAGAGTTCTCAAATGAAGAAATAGAAATGATCAAGAAACGACTTAAAAACTGGGTGGCGCACGCCTTTAATCCTAGCACTCGGGAGGCAGAGGCAGGTGGATCTTTGTGAGTTCGGGGCCAGCCTGGTCTACAGAGTGAGTTCCAGGACAGCTGGGACTACAGGGAGACCCTGTCTCAAAAAGAAAACAAAAAACAAAACAAAACAAAAAATAAACTGCTCAAGGTCCTTAGTAATTAGAGAAATGCCAGTAAAAACCACTTTAAGATTTGGTCTTAACCCAGGCAGACTGGCTGAAATCAAGAGAACAGAAGACACCGAATGCTGACAAGGATGTGGGGAAAGGGGAACGCTCATTGACTGCTAGTAGGTTTGAAAATTTATACAATGACTATGGAAAAGAGTGTGGAGAACACTTAAAGATCAAAAAATGAGTTTACGGGTATGAGCCTGTAATACCTCTCCTTGGCATGTACCCAAAGGACTCATCCTACTATATCGATACATGTACTTCCATGTGTATTGCTGTTCTATTCACAATAACTACGAAATGGAAACAACCTAAATTTCAAATAACAAATGGATAATGAAAATTTACACAATGGAGTTCTACTTGAAGTAAGGAAGATGAAAATCAGGAATGCAAACAAATGATGAGGATAGTTTATTTGTCCCATTTGTTCTCTCAGTAAATAAGTTACACTACAATTTAAAGTAGGTACGTAAATGGAAGTGATAGAATCCCCGTCGGTCCTCTAAGTACAGATGAGGAGGAAACCAGCTGTAGTTCCACTGGTATTAAATGATCCAAAGTAAGTAAATAGTATCGTGAAGGTTCTCAAAATTAAACATGCTTTGAAAAACAAATTTTTTTTTTTTACCTTTTTTCTTTTTTATAAAATGTGATTTACAGTGAAGTTTCAAAAACACAATTTTTCAAAGCAAGCTATTCTGGTTTGGGGTTCTGAACCACAAGATGAACAGAAAAAGAATATATAGATAGATATATATATAAGATAATATAGTGTGTAGAGGGCTATCAGTATAAGATAAGGACGGGGTGAAAGGCCATTATTATAAGAGAAATGACAACTGTTATCATACCCTTCACCTAGAGAAAGGTGAAAGCTGGGTAGAAGGGCTGCCCACTGAGGGGAAGGGGGAAAATCGATCCAATAAGATCTCCGGACTGTGTTCTGACAAGGAGAGATAGGCATGATTAAAGGAAATTATTAGATGGACAGCCCAACTTTGAGGTGCCAAATCAGACATATCACACTTTAAAATCTGTCTCCAGGATCAGTTCTTCAGAAAAACAAATTTTTAAAAAGTTGGCCAAGGCCTTGTACTAATACAATAGTGTAACTTCCTACTAAGTAGAAAACGTAAAAAAAAACACACTATTTAATCAATGACATATATAAAGCATGAAGAAGAAATGGAAAACGTTTCTGATACAAAGACAAAAATTCAACAAAATTCAATTTCTGGATACTCAGAGATAAATCTGCTATCATTATATAATTAAAATTATTTGACCATCAACTTTCCAAAGTTAATTACATATCTACCAGGATGACATATAAAGTATCAGGAGGGAGTGATCAAATAAATGCCTTCAGATCCTGTAATGAAGATTTCTGCATCTAAGTTCATGAGAGATAATACTGACCTGTTTACTTAGTCGCATTATTGGAACTGAGTTGAGTCATTAATATATGAGTATATGAAAACATTGCATTGTATCCATTCCAGTTACACAGATGTTATCAGTGAAAAATAAAATCTTGTTACAATAATCAAAAGCTGAAAATAAGAATATAAAAAAGAATTATGCATCATTGATTTTACTTGAAGGATGAAATATCATCCCATTACTAGCAAATCAATTGATGTAATCTACACTATGAATACAAAAAGTCATAAAAGAAAACACATGATCCTATCAATTGACCCTGAGAAAAATGGGGGAAGAGGTCAAAGATGGAAATAGCCTTCCATTTTTCTCAGCACAGCAATGGCCCTGCACCAGGCATTTCCATCCCTTCTATCTGTGTGTGTCAAACTTGATATTTATAATGCCTTCTAATACTTACATAAAATTTTATATCATCCTAATTATGACATAAATGCTTTTTATCATTTATTGTAAATACAAGTACACACAGTTTATAGTCATATATAAATTCATGACCCTAAAATATGCTCAACTCAAAAAGACTGAAACTATTAAATTCATATTTACAGCACAATTTCTTATCGCAGAGTTTTTCCATGTTAAAGTGAAGATGTTGTTTTTCATATACCACTAGGAACCACAGTAGCATGTGCCTTCTAGTTGGCCTTTCCTGTGTTCCTTTGTTCCTGTGTTGGCCTTTCTAGTTGTTCCTTTCCTGCAGTGATTTTATATTTTCACTTGTGTCCATACTAATCAAGAACTATCTGTTACATAGCATACTGAGATGTAATTTTCCCTTTGTATGTTCTGAATATGATTATTAACTCCAAACAAAGTAGCACATAATTATGCATATCATGTTAATTCATGATTCTAAATTCTTGTTATTTGAAATTACCATTGGTATTGAAAATATACTTTCCTTTATGAATGGAAAAAAGTTAGCTAAAACTTTTAGTCATGAGTTCTCAAAGGATCTGACCAGCATTAATGAATGGATGAAGGTAACATCTGATTTCAGTCCCATCATGTTAATGGTAAAATAAAAAGGAAGGCAAAGAATAATGCTAATCAAAAACTACTGTAGTGGCTAAATAAGTTTTAAAACAAGCAATTTCAGAACATGAAAATTTACAGAAAGTGACAAAGTATGTATTTTTCAAGGACACTTAATCTTGAAGCTGTATGCTTACAACTGACAAGAAAGTCAAATTACCACTACAAATAATTTTTGAAACTAAGAAGCTAAATAAACAAATGCACAGTTACTATTGGGGACTTTGAGACTTTGCTTTCACTGTTAGTAGTATATAGATTAAGAATTTAGGAAATCATAATTTAGAGAGCACTACTAAGCAACTTGTTATAATTAACATTTGTAAAAAAGATCCACTGAACAAAATGGGTATGTATATTATTTTCAAAGTAGTACAATATTCAAAAGATATCATTTACCAGGCATGGTGGCACACAGCTTTAATTTCAGCACTCAGGAAACAGAGGCAGATGGATCTCTGTGAGTTCAAGGTCAGCCTGGTCTACAAACCAAGTTTCAGGACAGCTGAGGCTAAAGGGAGACCCTGTCTCAAAAATACAAAAATAAAAAAAAGAGTATTTTGGATCAGAAACATGCTTTAAGTTCAAAACAATATAATTCATATGGAGTATGTTTTCAGGTTACAGTGGATTTAATAATCAAGAAAATTAAACCCATATTTGGAGTTTAGATTAGGAAACAAATTTCAAATAATACACAGGCAAAAGCGGACATTTCAAGTGAAGTAAAAATATTACATTACGGGGCTGGAGAGATGGCCTAGCGGTTAAGAGCACCGACCGCTCTTGCAGAGGACCCGGGTTCAATCCCCAGCACCCACATGGCGGCTGAGAACCGTCTGAAACTCCAACTCCAGGAGAACTCCAGCTCCGGGGGAATCCGACGCCCACTTCTGACCTCCGCGGCATTGCACGACACGGGTGCACAGACTTGCATGCAGATAATACATTCGTACACATACAGAAATAAATAAAATTAATAAAAAAAAATTAAAAAAAATATTACGTTGCCCTCTCCCCAAGGAGTCAGGATTTTCTGGATTGGATGTGTGAGGAGAGCATAGTATGTTCTGTCTTAGAACCTCAACCAAATTACTTGCCCAATGTGTTTAAGTGTGGAGCCTGTCAATCAGGTAACAATGACTTCTTGGGCTGGAGAGATGGCCTAGTGGTTAAGAGCACCAACTGCTCTTGTAGAGGACCAAGGTTCAATCCCCAGTACCCACATGGCTGCTGAGAACCGTCTTTAACTCCAGTTCCGGGGGAATCTGACACCCTCTTCTGACTTCCGCGGTATTGCATGACAGGTGCACAAACCTACATGCAGACAGTACATTCATACACATTAAAATAATAAATAAATAAATAAATAAATAAATAAATAAATAAATAAATAAACAAACAAATAAACATGGGTAGATCTTTAAAAAAGAATGACTTCTTATGTGGGAGTCCTAGCTCCAGTCTATGATAAAATTGTTCCCCTGGTAACTCAAAGTCTCAAAATATATCCCATTACTGGAATTCTTAAAAACTTCACTGTCTAAATCACATTGGTACTTTCTGTCTTGAAGGAAGTCCCCCATAAATTTAACAACATTGTCAGAGTGGCTGACAGGCCCCTAGGGAACCAACACCCTATTAATGTGAGATGATTTCCCAAGGCCTTCTCCATTCCTGGCTTTCTAGAAACTGAATCCAAGGCGGGATTTATGAGATCAATCTGTTTTTGTCTACCCAGTAACTCTCCTTTCTCTATTCCTTTAAGGAGAATTTTTGTTGAACTATAATTCATCCCTTTAACAGTTAATACAACTACAATCTATACATCTGGTCCAGATTTTTTTTATTGGGAGTTTTCATATTAATAAATTATATTTTCTGTGAGGGAAAATCAATTCATATTCTTCTCTCTCTCTCTCTCTCTCTCTCTCTCTCTCTCTCTCTCTCTCTCTCTCTGATCTTATGTATGCTTGTGTTTGTGCATGGAGAGATCAGAGCCTGGCATTGGGTATCTTGATCTGTTGCTTTCTTCCTTATTGCCTTGAGACATAGTTTCTCACAGGAAGGAAATTCAACACTTCAGCCAGGCTGGCTGGGCAAAGTGCTCTCAGGATATACCTGTCTCTACCACCAAAGTCAGGGTTATAGGCACTTACATCCTTCCCTCACTTTCTTCATGGATGTTGGAGTTTAAACTGCAGTTTTCATGTTTCCAGAGCACACTCTTACCTGCTGAGCCATTATCTACCTTCTCTTAAGAAACATTAGAGTATTCAAATTATCTATTACTTTTTTAGTTATTTCTAGTACCTTTGTGATCTTCAAATGCTTGCTTTATCTTAATATCCTAAGTTGTCTAATTTATGTTTGTAAAATTCTCAGTAATATTCTTTTATTATCTTTGTGAAAATTTGAAGGTTTTTAGTAAAAACTTCAGTTTTATTTCTGATGAATAAGCTGCCTTTATTATTTACATTATTTTGTGTTGCTAAAATTCTGTAATTTTATTTTTGTTTTTAATTAAATTGTCTTAAAGAGTTTTTCCAAATTACTTGTGTCTTGTATGTCATGTACACATATGTTACATGGAGAGTTAAAATAATCACATCTATGTACCATCTAAAATCTAGATACAGAATTATTTTCATTACCCCGAAGTTTGCTTCTGTAACATTTCTCAGTCATTTCTCAGTGTGTCACTTTCTGCTGAGAATGGGAAACCTACCAGTGGTCATTTCCTTACTAAAGAATTATTTCCCTTAGCTAGCAACTGTCCCCTGCCAATAGATTCTGAATATGACCTGAGAGCTCATCTACCCCATGTATGCTGGAATTTTAAAGGTTGATCTTGTGTGGGACTTGGACAGGTCTTGTGGTTACAGCTGGTGAGATCATGGTCGCCACAACCATGTCATGTCCAGAAGACAGGATTTCATAGCACTTCCTTCTATCTTACATTTCTTCCACCTCTTCTTCTGAAGAGTTCACTGAACCCTGACAAAATATGTTGATCAGGGAGGGGATTTAAAGTAGCTGCTCTATTTAGGGATGAACACTGCATCTCTTATGCTCAGCTCTTTGAATACATACATACATACATACATACACCATCTATCTATTTATCTATTGATCTACCTACCTATCTATCTATCATCTGTCATCTATCTAATTATATATCTTCATTACTGCTGCCCACAGTATAAATGAAGATTCTCTGAGAGCAGCACAAATCTGATTGCAAAAAATTATTTGGAAGGCAAATAAACAGTATGATGATTTAACAAAATAATAAAATAGGTTCTATCCTACAGTCTAAGACCTCCCCAGCCATGGGCATTTCCCAATGACTACACTTCCAGATATGAAATTTGAAGTCTTTGGAGCTGGTCTCTCAAGTTCCACCAGAAATTTTTTATTCCCCCACAACAGTCTTGCTACTGTTGCACCAGCAGGGATATATTACTGGAAGGTCATTATTACACCATGCAGTGTCCATCGCCAGCTAAGACCATTGATGGTCTTCTTGCCCAGCAACCTTCATGGCACTTCTGGTGGTGTGAAAGCTATAGAGCAGGTATAAAATTTCTCAGTCAGTTTTACCTTGATTTCTCTATGCTTTTAGCTAAAGTATGTGACGGCCTCAGCAACAGTATCTTGTCACAGAGTTATGGATGGTAGCTTGCTTTCTGATGCTGGGATATACACTCTGAGCAAAAAACAACCTAGGAAGGAAAGGGTTTATTTCATTTTACAATTCCAATTCATATCTAAGGGAAGTAAGGTAAGGAACTCAATCAAGAGTTACAACAGAAACCTTGGAATAATGGTCCTTACTGGCTTCCCTGCTCTAGTTGTCTCATGTATCTTTCTTATAGAGCCCTGGCTCACCTGTGTAGTGATGACATTGTCACAGTGGGTTAGGTTCTCCTACATTAATTATGAATTAAGAAAATACCCCAGAGGCATGCCTACAGGCCAATCTGATGGAGAAAATTCCTCAATCCAGGTTCCCGCTTCCCAGCTACATCAGGTTCAATGAATCTTTACTATCACAAGTCCAGCAGTTGTCAAATTGACACCAAACCCATCACTGTTAGACCATAACTCCATCAGTTACTTCTCTCTTGACATGATAAATCATTATAACCAAGGCAATTTATAGAAGGAAGTACTTTTTGGCTCATGGTTCTAGAGCAAAACATTCATCAAAGCAAGGACGCATAGCAACAGAGGCAGCCAAATCCCCCAATGTCACCTGGACATACCTGGAACGAGGCACCCCAAATAAGTTTAGAGAAGAGTCAAATATATTTGATCAATAGTGAAATATTCATTCAAACAATTCAAATATTTTAAGTGATCAATTTCTTTTTACATTCCTAGGATAGTGAAGCAAAACCCAGTCCAATATGTTAGAGTACTTATCATCAACGTATTTACTCAGTGTTGAATAAAGCAAGACCCATTTCAGTCTATTTGACTTTATTTGTATAATTCTTTTTTTAATTTTTTTTTAATTTTTATTTATTTCGGTATGTGTATGAATGTACTGGCTGCATGCAGGTCTGTGTACCCGTGTCATGCAATGCCGCGGAGGTCAGAAGAGGGTCTAGGATTCCCCTGGAACTGGAGTTCTCCTGGAATTGGAGTTTCAGACAGTTCTCGGCTGCCATGTGAGTGCTGGGGATCGAACCCGGGTCCTCTGTAAGAGCGGTCGGCGCTCTTAACCACTAGGCCATCACTCCAGCCCCTATTTGTATAATTCTTCAGTGTTGTGAACAATATATAACACAAAACAAAGTGACAATTTCCAAAATAAGATGAAATTGTGTAACAGAATTAAAATGTGCTGTCAAATTCCTATTGAAAGTTCTGCACTTTTTAAATTTTTATAGATTTATTTATTTGTAGATACGGGTATGTACCTGTCATGTTGCATATGTGAAGATCAGAGGACAACTTACAGAACTTAATTCTCTCCTTCTATGATGTGGGTTCTGGGGATATAAGTCAGATCATCAGTCTTGGAGGCAAACGCCTTTACCTGCTAAGCCATCTCACTAACTCTGTTTTGTTTTTATTTTATTTTTATTTTATTTTTAAATGTTCTTATTTTTTTCAAGTTTCTTTCTTTTTTTAATTTTATTTATTTATCTTCATTTGTATGAATGTACTGTCTGCATGTAAGTTTGTGCATCCATGTCGTGCAATGCCTAGGAGGTCAGAAGAGGGTGTCGGATTCCCCTGGAATTGGAGTTCCCCTGGAATTGGAGTTACAGATGGTTCTCAGCTGCCATGTGGGTGCTGGGGATCGAACCCGCGTCCTCTGCAAGAGCAGTCGACCCTCTTAACCACTAGGCTATCTCTCCAGCCCCTAAATGTTCTTATTTTTATTATTTTATGTTTATGAGTGTTTTGCCTAAAGGCATGTAAGTCCACTATACATCTTACTCAGCCTAGGCAGGGGCATAGATTCCTTGAAACTGGAGTTACAGACCACTGTTAGCTGCTATGTGGGTGTGGAAACTGGTACCTGATTATCTACAAAAGTATACCATTGAACCATCCCTCATTTCCTTTCAATTTCTCTTTTTAACTCATAGATTCTAATTTTTATTAAGTTACCTATCATTAAGCTAAAGTAATAACAATTTATGAAGTATTATAATCATGTAGCATTTATTTGCTCAGTTGATCTGAGTCATGTATGGCACTTATTTAAGGTGAGATAATCCTCATGCTTATATGACTTTGTAATACATATGGTTCAGAAATGTGATTTATATGTCATTATGTAGACACTGCTGCATGCCTCATGATATGCATACAAGAAATTATATTCAAGGCTGAAATATGTTTTCCCTATTTATGTAAATAACTAGATATAATATTACTAAACAACAGAAAGCTACAAAAATAATTTTAAGATATACTGCATTTAATGGCTCTCCCAAGATTGAAAAAAGTAAGAAATAATATTCTGCCTTTATCAGGAGACTCTTTTCTTTCTTCATGTGTATCATAAAAATGGTCTTCTTAATATATCTAATGATCCTTAATATGCTTAGTATAAAAAAGCACCCATGGGAATATGTGTACGAATTAAGAACTACCATTTTTTCTAATCAAGAGAATATTACTTGAGAGGTTATAAGATTACAAAGTTAAAGAAAGGAAAATGAAATTTTAGCATATGATAAGCAGATTAGCAAATTAGTAAAAATTTCAATCATTATCCTTTTAATAATATATAAGACATACTCTATTTTCACTAAAACTCTCTTCAATACATTCTGAAATAAAATAAATTATACTAAATGACTACTTTGAAGTTTCTGTATGGTTTTTGCTTAAAATAATTGTTAAAATACATTAGCCATTTTCAGGCACTGGATTTAAATTACTATTAAGTGCAAAGAAAGAAAATCAACAATTTCCAACAAATATTTACAAGACATATATTTCAAAAATAATTCACAAAGTAACTATATAAAAAGCATTGTCAGCATTTCAAGAATAAGTCAAGGCAAAGAAAAATTGAATAAAAAATGTCTGTAATATGGCTCAGTGGTAGAGTGCTTCCCTCACATGCCTAAGCCCATGTTTCTAGCCACAATACAGCTAAAGAAGAAGAAAATTACAATAAATGAATAAACCATATTTAAGTAAGTAGCCACTAAAGAAAGGAAGCTGTTCAATAAGCAAATAAAACTATAAAAATCGTTCAGCTTCACTAGTTTTTAGGGCATTGTAAGTAGAAATCTCACTAAACCCTACATGCAAACAAAAAAAAATGCATGGGAAAAAGAGCAAAACAAATTTTGATGATGATGTAGAACAACTGAAATTTTCTTACATTTCAGATAAGAATTTAATTTTAATTTTTCAGACTTTTTTTTAGAATTTTATAAATGATAATTGCCTTTGTATTTTTTGACCAATCCTATTAATTCCCTCTCAATTTCTTGTCCTGTTCCTGGGTATGATTTTTGCATAAACATATATAATTATATATAATGTTTATATGTACATATGCATATGATGCGTTGGCTCCATTTACTGATGTTCATGTGTGCCTGTAGTTTTGGCTGCCCACTTAGGATCAGATAATATCTCAGGGACTAGTCCCTGGAGAAAACTGATTGCTTTTCCATCATCATCCATTGGTTCCCTGTAACTCTTGATTTGATGGTGAGATACATGGATATGTTCCCCATACATCTTGACATATCAGATGTTTGTTTTCATTATGCAGATTTTGTTAGACCACCAAACAGAGGAGATTTCATTTGCATAATTTCCCTATCATCTAAAAAATGCATTAATTAGCAGCAGGAGTGTTGCTCCTCTGGCTCTTAAAATTTTTCTGCCCCCTCTTCCATGATGCTCAGAGCATTGATAGTAGAGATTGCATTGGAGATATGTCACTGAAGGCTGCATACTTCACAGTCGTTTATTCTCTGTATATGATCAGTTGTGTAACTTTGTAATAGCTTCTGTCTGTTGGAAAGAAAATTTTCTTTGAAGAGTTTCTGTAAATACAAGAACATGTATTAGAAAACAGTAAGAAATTATGTTTGTCTAAGACTGTGTAGGGCCTATGACCTCTGCAGCCACATATATTTGGTTATGTGTCATAGTGCTATGCATTATTTCCTTCCTTTTGAAAAGGTCCTTGTGTTGTTGATTATCAACAAGGTAAAAGTGTCACTATTGCACTAATAGGGATTATTTGTTTGCCAGTTTGTTGTGATTGTACAGCTCCATAGAACTAAAGAACTTCTTGATTTCTTAGGAGCTTATGCAGTGTCTTCTGATAGTCTGAGAGCTAGTCTTCAGGGAGGAGGCACCCAGGTCAGTTCCAGCTCAGTTGCTCCAAGTCCTGTGTGCAAATTATGTTCAGTCTTTATCAGAAGAACTGTCAATAGCCACCATTATTTTTGGAGTCGCTTGAACTACCCTGACCAGCACCTTATAAAAGGAGGTAATGTTGCTTGGCCCGTTGATTTTTGTTATATAGACTTCAGTCAGCTATACACATGCAAACCAAATTTTTTTCTAAATGTGCATTTTTTTCAGTAGACTTATTAAAGACTACATGCCCTTCTGTTTTTTCACACAACTTCTAAGCATTGCTTATCTGTCTTTCTTTTTTCTCCCCCTCTATAGCTGTATTAGTCACTTTCCTGTTGCTGTGATAGCACCACCATGACCAAGGGAACTTATAAAAGAAAGAGTTTATTTGAGCTCCCACTTGATGGTTCCAGGGAATTAAGAGTCCATTGTGGTGGGGAGGCCTGGTGACCAGGGCTGGAGCATAAAGCCAAAGTTCACATCTTCCAATGAGCACTGGAAGCACAGAGAGAGAGAGAGAGAGAGAGAGAGAGAGAGAGAGAGAGAGAGAGAAACTGGAGACTAGCAAGGTTTGTTGAACTCACTAAACCAGGCTTCAGTGACATATTTCCTTCAGCATGGCCACACCTTCTAAGTTCACCCAAAACATTGCCACCAACTAGGAACAAAGTGTCTGAATACTTGAAGTCTATGGGGGTCATTCTCATTCAAACCACCACATTCCACTCCCTGGCCCCCATAGGCTTGGGGACTTTTAAGGTTGTACTAAATGCATTTAGTACAACCTTACAACCCAAAATCTTTACCAGTCTCAATTCTATTGAAAAGTCTACAGCCCAAAGTTTCTTCTGAGACCCAGGCCAATCTCTTAACAGTAAGATCCTATAAAATCAAAAGACAAATTATATACTCCCAGCATACAGTGGAACCGAATACACATTCCCATTCCAATAGGGAGGAATAGAGACATAATGAGGAAATACTGGACCAAAACAAGACTGAAAATCAGCAAGGTAAACACCAAGTCCAGTAGCTCCATTTGAGACTTCTGGGACTTTTCCTCCAAAGAACTTAGATAGCTCAGCTCTTTTTGCTTTGCATGCAACATACATCTCTTCCTTAGGCTGGTACAACTCCCTGTATGCAGTTCTCCTTGGCAAATATCTCACATCTCGGGCATCTCAAATGTCTTATTGGGGTTTCCACTGCCAACCAGGCTTCACAGCTTCACACAGTGGCCTATCAAGGCCTTCTTTATGCAGGGATGCCCTTACTGCTCTCTACCTGGCCTCAACGGCTTTCTGAAACTACAGAGGAGGAACTGATGACCTCTTCACTCTTGCATCCTTCATGCCTCTAAAGCCAGCACCACGTGAATGAAACTGTTTGGCTGCAAGTTCTGGATGGACTCTGTCCTACTTCAACCACATTCACAACTTTTCTCTGCCATTTCAGTATTTTCCTTTCATAAGCTGGAGGCTTAGCTGGGTGTGGTCTTGCCCTGAAGGTACTGATTCTGTTCTTATAAATCTCAAGGCCTCTCCTTAATCACTTTAATCTCCTTATCAAAGGGAGCCTCTCCTTCACATGCCTAGGCTCCAATATTAATCTCCATCCTGCATTTTTCCAATACAAACTGTACATTCTGCATTTCTTTCTGTCTCATTTTCTCTTTTTCACTGTAGATCTGTATAATAGTCACCACTAATAGCCACACCACTATTTCTACATTAGGCTGTCTTGAAATTTCTTCTGCCAAAGAAATTAGTCCATTGATTTTCAACTTAGCATCAGGCAAGCATTTGGGCTGTGGGCAAACTGAGGCCAGACTCTTTGCCAAAATATCCCAGTTGCTGCCTAAGTCTTTATTTTGCTCTGGAACTACAATTTTTGCAGTATTGCTTTCTTTCAGACTTCTACTAGAATGGCTCTTTAAGCTCTGCTTACAGTAGTCAACAGCTTTTCTAGCCCAAAGTTGCAAAGTCTTCCACACTTCTTCAAACACCTACATGATCAGGATCTTCACAGCCAACAGCCCACTCTCTGGTACCAAATACTGTATTAGTCACTTTTCTGTTGCTATGATAATACCACCATGACCAAGGGAACTTATAAAAGGAAGAGTTTACTTGAGCTTCCAAGTGATGGTTCCAGGGAATTAAGAGTCCATTCTGGCAAAGAGGCATGGTGGCCAGGGCTAGAGCAGAAAGTTGAGCTTCACTTATTCCAATGAGCACAGGAAGCAGAGAGACAGCAACTGGAGACTAGCAAAGCTTGTTAAACTCACTAAGCTCACACCCAGTGACATACTTCTGCCAGTATGGCCACACCTTCTAAGATCTCCCAAAACAGCACCACAAACAGGGGACAAAATGTCTGAAGACTTGAAGCCTATGGTGGTTATTCTCATTCAAACAAAAAGAATAGCCCTCCCTCCACATTCCCCAGTTAAAATAGACCCAATTTCCTCATGTCCCCCTTGACAATGACTGTTCCCTACAACTCCTCTCTGGAGCTCCTTTTTCCCTTCTGCCCTCTGTTCCTTTTCCAGTTTCCTTATTTCTGCTATCACATCTGAATATATTATCACATCTAAGGATATGAAGCTATGATCCAAAAAGGAGAGAAAATATGCATCATTTGTTTTTCTCAGTCTAGGTTACCTCACTTAGTGTTTCAGTTTCTAGTTCCTTTTTTTCACTTGAAAATTTCACTATTTTGTTTTCATTGTTGTTATTGCCTTTGTGTTCATTTGTTTGTTTGTTTTACTACTACATAAGATTCCATCATGTAAATAAAATACATTTTCATTATCCGTTCATGGGCTGAGTGTTACTTAAATTGCTTCTTCAATTTCCTTGCTACTGTGAATAGAACAGTAACGAACATGTGTGACCAAGTATCTCTCTAGTAGGATATGGAGTCTTTTAAATATGCTAATGAGTGGTATCTCTGGATCTTACATTGATCATATATAAATTGCTTTTGGTGGGATGGTTATTTTCTCAATATTACCTTACCAATCCATAAACATGGGTGGTCATTGCATCTTCAGTGTCTTCCTAAATCTCTTTCTTCAAAGACTGTAAGTTTTATATTGTAAACATCTTCTAGGTCATTGGTTAGATATATTCCTAGAACTTCCCATGCTCATTGATTGGGAAAATTAACATTGTAAAAATGTCCATTTTACCAAAACTCTTGTATAGATTTAACGCAAACCCAATCATAATCCCCAAGAGTTTCTTCACATGCTTGGAAACAAAAGTTCTTAAATTCATTTGGAAAAACAAAAGACCCCGAATAGCCAAAACAACCCTGAGTGAAAAGAGCTACACAGGGGGGGAATCTCTATACCAGACTTCAAACTATACTACAGGGCTATAGTTATAAAAACAGCCTGGTACTGGCACAAAAACAGACCTGTCGACCAATGGAACAAAATCGAAGATCCAAATCTGAGCACATACAATTTCAGCCATCTTATATTTGACAAGGGGGCCAAGAAGCCACAATGGAGAAAAGACAGCATCTTCAGCAAGTGGTGTTGGCAAAACTGGATCACCACTTGTAGAAGAATGAAATTAAACCCCTACCTCTC
>VZQC01012854.1:4227204-4295485 GCA_009823505.1 Rhizomys pruinosus | reverse complement strand
GGGCGGGAACAAGGGTCTAGATTTGTTAAAAAAATAAAAATAAATTTAAGTGAAAAAAAAAAGATATATTCCTAGAGGTTTTTTAGATTTTTGTGGACGGGCATATTCCGTGATCTCTTTGTCTAACAGCTTGTTAGTGCTACTGATTTTTGTAAGTTAATTTTCTGCCTGCTTCCTGAGCATGTTGATGGTTTCAAGAAATATTATGCTGCAAATCTTTGGATTTCTTATATATCATCTACCAAGAGGAAAAAATTGATTTTTTTTCAATAATTGCCCCTTTAATTTCTAAGTATGATTGTGCTAGTGAGGATTTCAATCATTATATTACAAATGAATGGGCATAGTGGACAGACGTCTCATTCCTGATTTTATGGGGAGTACTCCAAATTGTCTCCATTTGGAATGTTGTAACCTGGAGGTTTGATGTATATAGTTGTATTAGTCACTTTTCTGTTGCTGTGATAAAACCATCATGACCAACGGAACTTATAAAAGGAAGAGTTTATTTGAGCTTATGATTGACGATTCCAGGGAATTAGAGTCCAATGTGGCAAGGAGGCATGGTGGCTGGGACTGGAGCAGAAAGCCTAAGGTTCACATCCTCTGATGAGCATGGGAAGTGGAGAGGGAGTGACTGGAGACTTTGACTTTGAGGCTTGTTTAACTCACTAAGCCTGCCCCCCAATGATGTACTTCCTCCAGCATGGCCGCACCTTCTAAGATCTCCCAGAACAGTGCCACCAAGAGGGGACAAAATATCTGAATACTTAAAGCCTATGGAGGACACTCTCACCTCAATAGTCTTAATTATTTTGATGTATGTTCCATCCAGTCTAATTCCCTTCAGGAGTTTTATCACGAAGGCATGTTGGATTTTTGGTACTTTCTGCATCCATTAAAATAATCATGTGATTTCTGTCTCTAAGTCTGCTTATGCAATTTATTACATTTATTGACATAGGTATATTGGAACATCCTTGCATCTATAGAAGAAAGCCCAATTGATCATGGTGGTTGGTCTTTTTGATATATGCCTTATACAGTTTGCATTTGAGAACTTTTGGATCTATGTACATGAGCAACGTTGGTCTGAGGTTTTCTTTGTATCTTTATTGGTTTTGTTATTGCAGTAATACTAGCTTCATAGAAGGAGTTTAGGAAGTCTTTGTCTTTTCACTATCTTTTTGAATAATTTAAGCATTTGAGTTGACATTGTTATTTGAAAGTCTGGTAAAATTTTACTGTGAATCCATCTGGTCCTGGGCTTTGTTTAGTCAGGAGTTTGTGCATTACTCTTTCCACATTTTTGTTCATTATAGATTATGTTGTTAATATCTTTTGGGTTTAACTTTGAAGGTTCTTTTGAATAGAGAAATTCATCCATTTTTTTAGATTTTCTAATTTAACACAGTATAGATTTTTTTTGTCTTTTTGAGACAGGGTCTCCCTGTAGCCTCAGCTGTCCTGGAACTCAGTCTGTAGACCAGACTGGCCTTGAACTCACAAAGATCTGCCCGCCTCTGCCTCCCAAGTGCTAGGATTAAAGGTGTGTGCCGCCATGTCCAGATATATATATTTTTAAAGTATTCCCTTCTATTGTTCTGGACTACTATGAGTTAGGGTTAAGTTTAAGGTGAGGGCAGTAATATTCGCTTTTTATGTCTGATTTTGTTTATTTGGGTTTGTTCTTATTTTCTTTTGGTTAGCTGAAGTTGTAGTTTGTATAATAGTGAAACCATCAGGTGGTAGTTCCTGAGCCATAAATACTATTTTATTTATGATCTGAGTATGGTGCCATGTATTCATTGCAAAGTCCTATATAGATATTTGGGTAATTTATGTTATGAAATACTTGTTTACATCATTTATATATATAGATATATATATATGTATATATATATATATGTATATATATATTCCTACTAAAAAAAAGTAGATATTTGAGGAAGTTACACAAATATTATAAATGATTATATTGCAGTATATATGATAAACCCTGGGTCAATTTTTAAATCAAGTACTTGAAATTGTCACTTTTAATTACACAGATGATTGCATAGAACCAAACCTAAGACACTTCAAAATAATCCTCGCATTAATAAAACTTTTTGTAGTTTTGTTTTACTGAAATTAAAAGGACCTTTTAAATATTCATCAAGCAATGCATATTAGCATTATTTAGCCATCCTACAATATACAGATATTTCAATAAACCTTCTTGAACATTAGATGTATGTTTAATTGTTAATTGTCAAGGTAATGCAAAAATGATTAAAAAACAATGGCTCAAATGAATCTACAGAAATATACATAACAGTACCAAGCATTGGGGCTGAAGAGATGGCTAAGTAGTTAAGCGCACTGACTGCTCTTTCAGAGGACCCAGGTTTGGTTTACACCACCCAAATGGCAGCAAACAACTGCCTA
Source organism: Rhizomys pruinosus (assembly GCA_009823505.1). Taxonomy (NCBI): domain Eukaryota; kingdom Metazoa; phylum Chordata; class Mammalia; order Rodentia; family Spalacidae; genus Rhizomys; species Rhizomys pruinosus. The sequence goes on along the minus strand of VZQC01012854.1, from coordinate 4,293,055 downwards.
TAACTTCATGATGATAGTAGTTTGTATAGCAAAACATTGTTTATTGAAAAAGTACTGATGATAATGATAATTTCAAAATAGACATAAAATCTAATAAAAAATATCTGGGTTTTTAAGTTAATTTATGGATAAACTTTAATTTTGCCTCTTTCACTTTCACTTTCCTAAACTATTCTGCCAATACCCTCCGAAATGGTTCTCTAATAATTATACTAAATAGAAAAAAAAAAATCTTTTCCTTTTAGGTTCATTGTGAACTTCAAAATTCACTTGTTATTCTTAAAGTATTTACTATAGACAAAATAACTGTTGTAAGAAACATCAGCACTGTATTAAAACAGTCACAATGATATTACATATGAAGTCAAATTCACAGAGCCAAACACAGATTAATTTAAATTGTATTCAGTTTTATTACGTGTGCAAAAAGATCACTAATTTTAGTTACATTTCTCTGATGTTTGACTAATATGCAGACATGTAATGATCATTAGAAGAATTGGTAAGAACAATTCCACTGATCCATAATATTCACTAATTTCCCATGTTTTCAAAACCTCTGAAAATCTCAGGCCTTCAGAAAAATAATATTTTTTTCCATTTTATCTCATTTTCCTTTCTCAGAAATTTATGTAATCAAAATCATCTATGTACACATTTTGAGTAAACATTTGTACTTTTCACACAATGGTTCCTAATAAAATTTAAGACATCCTCCATGCCCCTAAATCCCCATCAGAGCTTATATACTATACCATCCATGTTGAGTCCTATCCAGTCAAGTTTTTGAACCCAGATGTCCTGTGCAAATTCATCCACTGGAGTCTAGTCAGCACATGTAGAAATCTTAAGTACAGCCTACTCTCCCTCACCTGACTGAACATTTTTACCTAGTATATGGAACATATGATGTATGTGTGTTGTTTCATGCTTCAAAATTTTGCATGTTATTTTGTCTGTCTCTTCAGCTGAAGTGAATTTAGATTTTAGATATTATTAAAATGGTAACTAAATATATATGTAACGTAAATTTGCATTAAAATATTCACTTACATTACTTATGTGATAGTAAAATTATTTGACTCTTTTATGAACAATGGGTACATTTAAAAGGAATATCCCGAGGATTTTCCACAGAGGCTTTTCATTCCTATCAACAACATAGAAACTTTCTTATTCTGCCTGTGTCTACCAATGTTTGGAATTGTGTCCTTGCTATCTAACACTTTTCCAATACGTCTGTGATGAAACATCATCTTAGCATTATTCAACCCTCCCTTTTCATAATAATTAGAGACACTAAATACACCTCTCAAATATTCATAATGTATGTAGGAAAATAGAAAATAATTTCCAAAATATGTTTATGCTAAAAAGAATGTTTACATAATATTAATGTTCTGATTTTTAAAGAAAAGAGAGTCAATATATTTCTGTTATTCTTTCATAAGCTAGAAGATATGAGATATATAAAAATGTAGAAATCAGAAAAAAAATTCAAGTGAAATCAAATAATTTATGATGATCAAAACTTTTCTGAATGTATCAATTCTTAAAATTAATGTAAAGTAGGTCAGATTTCAATTGCATTGGTGCAGTAGATCACATTTATTTTGAAAATAATCATCCATTATAATTCATCCCATTAAGTTAAAAAGCTAGACACAAAAAGACAAGCATTAAATATTTCCTTGTATGCATAAAAACATAACAATAAAACCATCTGACAGTAAAAGAGGTTGTGTTAAAGGAGAGGAGAAAAGGAAAGAAACAAGAAATAGAAGGACAAGTAAATGTAGCAGTGATAATGATTAATTTACCATAGAGTGATTAAAATGCAGTAGTTTTGGACAGGTAACACTCAAACACATTATTTGGCAGAGCCTGAAAAATTAATATTAATTATTTAAAAGATGACAATATATCTAATTGCATATATGTACACGAATTTTAAATAAAATAAAGATATATATTTTTAATAAAATAATAGCAATAATATGGGATCTTCAAAATGAAGTCAAAAAGCATACAAAATAAAAGTACAATTATGAAAAATTAATAAATAATTCTAATCAATAAAATGAACTGAAATTTAAATATATTTTGTGAATTTACAAAATAAGAGTTAAAAGGACTCAAGGAAAAACAAGTTGTTATTGTACATTTTTTGTACATTTCACTTGAAAGATGGAGTCATGGGTTTGTCTTGGTGCTGCATGTCCAGTGTAGGTTCTGAAATGTTTCATGAAATAAAGCTAAGCCATGGTGACCTATTTCAGGGCAGCAGCTTCCCCAACAAGAAGAAAATCATTATTCAGAAAAGAAATATAAATATACTTAAATATCTTAAGGACCAATGAGTACTAAATACACAGCCAAAAATAAATAAATAAAAAGATATCCAGCATGTGGTGGTGGTGGTGTTAGTGCACACCAGTAGGATATGCTGAAGAGGCAGAGGCAGGGGGATCTCAAGTTCAAGGCCAGCCTGGGCTACAGGGAGACCCTTTTTTTTTTTTTGGTCTTTTTGAGACAGGGTCTCCCTGTAGCCCCAGCTGTCCTGGAACTCATTCTGTAGACCAGGCTGGCCTTGAACTCACAAAGATCCGCCTGCCTCTGCCTCCCAAGTGCTAGGATTAAAGGCATGCACCACCACGCCCGGCTATGGAGACCCTTTTTAGGGGGCTGGAGAGATGGCCTAGCAGTTGAGAGCACCGACTGCTCTTGTAGAGGACCCGGGTTCAATCCCCAGCACCCACATGGCGGCTGAGAACCGTCTTTAACTCCAGTTCCAGGGGAATCTGAGACCCTCTTCTGACCTTCGCGGCATTGCACGACTTGGGTGCACAAATCTGCATGCAGACAGTACATTCATACACATAAAAAATAAAATTTTTAAAAAGAGTTATCCGTTTGTTAGGATGAGCACTTTCAGATATTTAATTCAATATCTTCCTGTGTGATGTTTGGCTTTCACTTGTCAGCATGCCACAACTCCACAGCTTCTCTGAACAAGAGGCTAGATAGCTCACAACCTATGTGACTTGAGAAGACAGTCTCCCTTGCAGAATTACTTTGATCAGGAATTTCTCCATTGTCAAATGAGAAGACCCAACCTCAATGTGGCTAGCAAGTGACTCCATCTTAATGGCTGAACATCAGCCCAGAACAAGTCCAGGAAGACCCAGTTTGGTTATCTCAAACCTGGGTGTCTTGTGATTGCCCTATCTTTTGTCAGTGATTTACAATTGCCTGCAGCCCAGTCACTTATCTTAGTAATCCTGCAGGAAGGAACTGCGGTTTTATTGTCTGACTGGATTTTCTCATAAAATTTACCAGGGATTGCATTTGCCTTTATTTTTTTTTTTAATTTATTTTTTATTTTTGTATGTGTATCAATGTACTGTCTGCATGCAAGTTTGTGCACCCGTGTCGTGCAATGCCGCGGAGATCAGAAGAGGGTGTGGGATTCCCCTGGAACTGGAGCTCTCCTGGAATTGGAGTCTCAGACGGTTCTCGGCCGCCATGTGGGTGCTGCATTTGCCTTTATAAGCCTAACCTGCCTCTGAGTCAGAGCTGTACCCTCCCAATCTCTACCTGGGGTACAATCCTGGCCAGTCTGAATTAAAAACCCAATTCAGTTAATTAGAACCTTGAGTCTGTGTGCTCTTTTTCTTCAGTGGCCAGGCTCTGTATTCTAGACTGGGACAGCCAGATGAGCAGAAACAGATATTCATACACTCTTTGTTGTTGACTATGGTTGTGATGTGACTAGTTGCTTGAGTTCCTGCCTCACTGCCCAGAAATTGTAGATTGTTAAGCCAAATAATCACTTTCCTCCTGTGTTGCTTTATGTCAAGATATTTAATTATAGCACCAGAAATAAATTTAGAGCATTAGCTTAAAAAGCTATTAACCACCTTTAATCATAGCACTTGAGAGGCAGAGGCAGGCAGATCTCTGTATCTCTGTGAGTTCAAGGCCAGGTCTATAAAGTGAGTTCCAGGCCAGGGAGACCCTGTCTCAAAAAAAAAAAAAAAGCTATTAACCAATCTTTTCCTAATGATTTGGTCACAAGACACATATTACCTACATTTTAAATCTTTTTGTGGTTTAGACTTCATTCAGCTCACTGCAATCTTACATGAATAGGTATGAAAAGTCCATGCTGCTTCTTCTTGCCCTAAACTCATTTTTATAACCTTTGCTTCTACTTATTACCTAACACTTTAAATCAATTTGTGAAAAGAGTTATAGCTAGAAACCAGAGATAAGATGTGTCTTAGTTAACATTTCAAAAGCAATACAATAAATTACTATCTCTGAGAACCATAAAAAAGCCTTTACTTAAGAAGGATAATAGCTTATTCAAAAAACGTGGCATAAAGAACCATCTTAGAGAGACAATTAAGATAAAACTGACCTCCTACCAGGAGTGATGCAATTCTGAGGCTAAAATCACACATTGTTAAAAATGCCTGAGAGAAAGAAATCATTATATGTGTTATCTAAATGCATAGATAAGCATTTTAATATTACCCTGCATCCTTTAAACTTCTGAATGTTAATGCTGTTGTGGTCTCAATTGGGACTAATACTAGAAAAATATAAATGTGTTTTACTTATTTACCCAGTAATCTACTAAATGAACTCAAGAGTCTCACAGTTCATTTTCCCACTGAGTAAATACAATACTATTCATGAATAAACAAACTTAACCCTCAAAAAGATAATTGCTAATGGCAAATATGTATGTGAGTATAAATTTTCTGTAACCATGTGTAGAATTCATCTATATCAATTTCATTACTATTGTAACAAATAATTATAATCCATTTCTGAAATAACCCAAGATGGCAGGGGAGGGCACCAAGCAACGCCTCTGCTTTTGCAGTGAGAGTACCTTAGGAAAATGCCTGATCCTTCACAATGTCACCATTTTCTATCCTCCACAGTATCCAGAAGCCAAACAATTATTATGACAGAATGTTTCATTTTGTTAATATGTAGATATAATTCATGCTCATTATGCTGTCAAAACTGTACTTAAAGCTCAAAGAAGCATTTAAACTTGTTTTATATTGTTGAAAATACAAAGTTGGCATGACGTTGAAATTTCACATTGAAAATCTATTGCTTCCAGATACTAGATAATGACATTTAAACTTTGAAGACCCTCAGACTTGGATATTTCTTCAATTCTATTGTGTTATCTTTTATATCCTTCTTGGAAATTTCTATTGAGAAAATAACTAATATTTGTTAAGTGAATCACATTCCATGTACAATTCCTGCATTGTTCACCATTTCCTATAAGCATATCTCATTTATATTCCTTTTTCTTCTGGTCACAAACTAGAAGATCATAGATTTTTAGCAGATTTCTATATCCAAAGTCAGTGATTGCTATCAGGTTCATGCAACCCCACTTTCTGTTTCTACACTTATTTTATTAGAATAAGTTTCAAAAATTTAGGTTCAGTGCTTCAATTGTTAACACAACAACTCTCACAATTCCAGACATGATGGAGTAGATGTATAAGAAAGCCCATGCTGCTATCTGCGAGAACCCAGTCTATGAGAAGAAGCCCAAGAGAGAAGTTAGGAAGAAGAGGTGGAACCATTCCAAAATATCCCTTGCCCGGAAGAAAGATTAGGTAGCTCAAATGAAGGCAAACTTCCTCAGAGCTCAGGAACAGGCTGTTGAGAGCTAAAGAAATTTTCTATGAAGATTTTCATAAAGAAAATAAACTTATTATACTTACTCAAAAAGTAGCTATTTCTGTGTTTAGCTGTGGTTAGGAAAAAAAAGTCCAATTGACCTTTTTTTTTTTTTTCAAAGCCAATTTTTATTGAAGCTTTGTGCATTTCATACGAAGTTTCCAATCAAATCTAGACCCATCCCCCCTTCCTTGCCCTCACCACCCAACCAGACCTCATGAGTTTTGCCAAACATGTTTTTCATCTTTTTCTGTCTCTTTTAAAAATTTCTATGCAGAAGTTTACTGTTTCGAGCAGAAGTTCACTGTTTCAGTCAGTTCTTTGACCCAGTCTTTTTCTTCTTGTTGTTATTGTTGTTCCTTCTAATTTGCATCACTCCAAAATATGCATATATGCCTGCCACATATATCATATATTTTAGCATCTTCAGCTTATGATTTCTTTTTGGTTTTCTTTATTAGGCTGAAAGATGTCATATTTGAAGGCTCCTCCTGGGCAAGCCCAAACAACCATCAGTTCAGCCCTTATGATCCACTGGGATTTTCCCTTCCCATGGTCACCAAATGAGGTCCAGTAAGCAGCTTATTAGTTCCAGCACTTGTTCACTGGATTCTCATCCCAAAAAACCTGAGCCCCTTTTGTATCATTTTAGCCCCTTTGTCATCCTTTTATGGTGATGTACTTTCTGATTGTGTGCTCTAGGGCCACAGGGATTTGACCTTAAGACTACAGCCATGTAACAAGTCTACTCATAGGCACATTCATACTGATTAAACCACACTGTCTTTTCTTTGTTCTCCTTTTCCCTGGCTCCTAAGGAACTCCTACCACCGTTCATTTACATAGGTAACTTGAAGAATATGATAAGAATAACAATAAAGAAGTTAAAATAAGACAGGAGTCCATGTGAGTAAAACACTTGTTCTATCAGCAAGACGACTTGAATTCTGATCCCCAGAACTCAGATAAAGCTGGATACTGTAACCAGCATCTGTCTCTCCCTCCTTTCACTGACAACTGAGAAGAGGAGATATGAAATCCCTGGAACATTGCTGGCTAGCTAGCCTGGGGTAGGCATTCTCTAAGGACAAGTAATTCTGTCTCAAACAAACCAAAAGGCAAAGACGAAGAGGTGAGGTTGTCCACTGTCTTTCACTTGCATGTCCAGAGTCTCTCTCTCTCTCTCTCTCTCTCTCTCTCTCTCTCTCTCTCTGTCATCTCCACCCCTCTAACACATGCAAGATTTTTTTAAAGGAGATCAAAGTATATATCATGAGTATAATGGTTTTTAAAAATGTCTAAGTAGGGCTGGAGAGATGGCCTAGCAGTTAAGAGCGCCGACCGCTCTTACAGAGGACCCGGGTTCGATCCCCAGCACCCACATGGCAGCTGAGAACGGTCTGAAAACTCCAATTCCAGGAGAACTCCAGTTCCAGGGGAATCCGAGACCCTCTTCTGACCTCCGCGGCATTACACGACACGGGTGCACAAACTTGCATGCAGACAGTACATTGATACACATACAGAAATAAATAAATGCCGGACGCCTTTAATTCTAGCACTTAGGAGGCAGAGGCAAGCGGATCTCTGTGACTTCCAGGCCAGCCTGGTATACAGAGTGAGTTCCAGGACAGCCAGAGCTACAGGGAGACCCTGTCTCAAAAAAAAAGAAAAAAGAAAAAAGAAAAAAAAATGTCTAAGTAATAAAATGTTGAGTATTGAAAAAGACATTTTGGAATATGAGAGAATAGAGTGAGGTCTGGCAAAACACTCACTGGTGCACAAGCATCTGGTTGAATGGTATATGACTCTCTTATAGCTAAGGTGACCTTGGAGGTCCAACCCTATCCAAAGTTGCACGCTCCTCTCAGACTTTCATTAAGGAGTTACATTTCTATAAGCTGCATGAATTATAAAAAATTCAACATCATAAGGAAACCCTGTGAATTTTACACTTATTCAGTTTGAAGCTGCTCTTATAATTGCAATAGCTGAAAAGATATTTTAATTTGAAGGGAAGTAAAATTCAAAGAGACAATGAAATAATGGTTTCCTTAACACTTAAAAGTCTAAAAATGGAGATTAACATAGAACATTTCTTTATGGTACACGAAAGCAGCAGCTTTGGTTTTCAATACTCATTTCTCTTACACATTAAGTGCATCAACTATGAATTGTCATTGTTTTAAATAACTTAAAAAACACTGTAAACTACACATGTTAAAATATTAAAGACCTTGTACGTTGAGGTAATTTAAATCTTTATAATTTCCTAGCAATAAACTTAGGAAAGTAAAGCATATACATTGCAGAATGAAGCTTAATATTGAAAAGACTGTACCTTTCACTGTGGTGTGCTCTCCTAATGTCCTTGTTGAATATAAAAATATAATTTAACATAACATTAGGTTTTATGGTATTATAAAAATTATATGAGAGGCTTGTTCCAGTTTTATAAAAATTAGCTCATGTTGTGAATTTCTACCAGGGGCACTGATTATGTTCACCTTAGACTCCAGAAGACAAAATGCGGGTCCCTTAAGCCTGCCTGCTGCATTCAGCATTCAAACCTGGCTGGGTTTTTAATTAGAAAAATAAATAAAACATGAAGCATAAATAAGAAGGGTTAATGAAAACCACATACTGGGACTAATCTAAGAGAATATTTCAGGAATAACTTTCACAGGTTGAACACTAAAATACAACGGCATAAAGTAGATTGTTTTATACTTTGAGAATGAACAAAATATTTCTGTACAAAGCAAAAACTAAATCATACTACAAAAATCCTGATGTTAGAATTTGTGTTCTACTTCATATAAACTACAACTTTAAGATCTCAAATTTAAAAATAGAAGAAATGCTTTGTTCTCTGTTTAACTACAAAAACATGATTAAAATAATTTTAACTACACACCAATTTTTAATAAGGTACCTTTGAATGTGTACAACATTGTGCAGAATCTCTATTTGGTATTTTCTCATTGCTGTGTCTGTAAGAGAAACAACTTGAAAGAATGAAAGTTTTTCTTTGGTTTATAGTTAAAGGGGTAGTGTTGGTCATGTTGTGGAGGATCAAGTGTTTGGAACTTGAGGCAGTTAGTCACATTGTGTCCATGATCAGTGAGGAGAGAGAAAGAGAGAGAGAGAGAGAGAGAGAGAGAGAGAGAGAGAGAGAGAGAGAGAGAGAGAAAGAAAAAGCAATGTTGGTGCTCAACTTCTTTTCCCCTTACTTAGTCTTGAACTCCAGAATAAAGGCTCAACTCTGCCTCCATTCGGGATAGGTCTCTCTCAAGCTAATCTTTTCTGGAAAACCTCAAATGCAGGTTCCTGGTGATTGTGAATTCAGTTAACTTGACAGGAATGGAGAATATGAAGTATAAAATACAAAACATAAAGAGTAGTTTTAGAATATGTGGTTAAAATTAGCAGAAATAATCACAAATAGGTTCTTTATAAAGTCAAAAAATCTATAAAGTAATGGTTAATGATACCCAAGAAATCAATTACTTTAAATGAAATGATACTGTGTTCTGAAAAATCTCTAGTTGCTACCAAAGATTTCTCTTTTCCCAGAACAGTATTCTTGTTTATTAATTGTATATAATAAAAAATTCAAATCTCAACCAATCTCCTTTGTGTCATTTTCTTTTCTAAGTTATATGAAAACTTTATTATTTTATTATATTTCAACACTGCAACTAACCTAACACCTCTTTAAAAGTATCAGTGACTGACGTTAACATGGGAAAGATGTATTGAGACCACACATGCAAGTGTATAGATGGCCTCTGGAATACCAGAGAGTGTTACCAAAGGCCACTAAACCAATAAAGCAAATACGGGTCTCCTTGAGTCAAGCAAGACTCCACAGTCAGCACCAGCTACACCTCACCTGCCTGGAAATACTGTGCAGCAGAGGCAGCCATATGCCTGTATATCCCAAATCTAATTGGCTATTGGCTCTCTCTTTGGAGGAATAACCCACGGCTGATGCCACAACCTTACATCCTCTACAGGTTAGGAGATGTTATAAGCCACAGTAAGACCCTGTCATATTTAACAGGCAAAAAATGTAATTCATGGATTAATATACCATCCAAACATATGTGTCTATACCAATGTAACCTTCCATAACTATTAGTGCTGTTTAAATACGTATATATCGAATTGCTTGTGCTTCATTAGTAGGATCAAAAGGTTATTCCTGGACAAACTGTCAGCCCATGAAAGGAAACAGCCAGAACTGACCAGAGTCCAGGACAACAACTCCAGAGAAAGTAGACTGTTTTGCTTCTCATCCACCTGCGCCTCTTTTCTAAGCCTAGGGATCAACCTGCGGAAGAGGGGGCATGGTAGAATGTAAGGGCTGTGGTTGGGGTGAATGGTGAAGCTACAACAATATAGTCTGGACACTCATTCGATCAATTTGATTGATTGAACATACAACCCCCCGCCCTGCTGGATGGTGGGGCTGTGGGGGTTTGAGCACAACAACCTGCAAATTGGTTTTACATGAGGGATGCTTGTACTCATAAATTATCACTTATTGTTAAAAAATGAAAAAAAAAAACTGAGAGAAAGATGCAGGACAGTTATGGCAGAATGCATGATCTGGGATGGAGTGGGGTGGGATGGGGGGAAGGGAAAGGGAAATATGCCTGAACTGAATTGGAAAATGATGTATGAAATACACAAAGCATCAATAAAAAAAATGTTTTAAAGTATCAGTGAATTCATTACTCTACAGAGGAACAACCAAGAGAATGAACATGTAACAATACATAGAAATTTGTTAGACTGGCTTACACATTCAAGTGGGTAGTTCAATAGAAGCTCTCAGGTGTCTACAATACTGGAGAAGCTGAGGACCTGCTATTTGCTCAGGACATCACACTGGGTACCTGAGTAGATCCACTCTAGTAATAAAAGCCTGTAGGTTTTCTGGAAAAACCATGATGTTATGGAAGAATATCATCTGCAGCAGCACTAGAGTAGATGCCCTCACCAGCAAGCAGTGAAGGCAAGCAGGCCAAAGCAAGCGTTTTACCTGTGAACCTCCTTTTATCTAGGCACTCTGAGGGAAGTTTCTATAATCTTTCTAGGAAGTACTTTACACAACAACACAAAAGAAAATAATTTTATGTATGTTTCCTACCCGTTCTGTGGAAGTCTATGTAGGAAAAGGACTTTGTACTCAGGTAAGTACATAAAAGCAAAGACTATTATGTAGAATCATGTTGTAAAATACTGTAGTATTCTGTTCTGTTTTGTATACAAAATATTTCTTGCCATATGTAACAAAATACTTAGTACAATTTGGATTTTTCCTGCAAACCAGAAGAAAGATAAAAACATAAATAAACAAAGGTAATTGTAAAGGTCAGATTAATTTGCAAAGTTCTCATATCTTTTATTCCTTGTCTATAATTTTTACCTGTTACTTTAGATTTATATTAGGAAATCCTATGATCCTTTTATAGTTGACATTTATTGCTTGCAGTAATTTTTTCAAACTATCTCATCTTTCTCATAACTTGAATTTTGTGCCTGAATATTACATATTTCTATAATAAAGACCAAATATGTAATGTTTTTAAAGGTGAAATGGCAGCTGGAAATACAAACTTCTACATTTGTGTAAGATTATTTGGTCAATATGTGTGAAGGATACAGGTGTTTACTGAATTTGACTTCAAGGTTCTAATTTTAGGAACTGGAAAATGCAAAGACATGGATAAGCACTTATGATTATGGTGATTACTTCATATTGCTTTCATTGATTGCATATTTTAATAAGTGTTTTCTATATAATTAAACTGGAAAAATCTAAACATAAAATTTAATGAGAGTTAAGTTAATCAAGGTCATGAAACCCAATAATACTTTTTGATGAATATTTAATTACATGAGAGCATACATATGATTTGCTAAGCAAATAGAACAGAATATGAATATTTGAAAAAAAACTGTATACCATTTTGAATTGCATGTTTACCAGGTTAGTTTGAAATTTTATTTGTTTATAGATACAAATTAAAATGATAGCATATTTAAAAAGAAGAACTGATTTCTGGGAATTGAACAGATCCTCTGCAAGATTATCTAGTGATCTTACCCATGAGCCATCTGTCCATCCCCTCAGTTGGTCTTTGAGAGAGTGAGGTTAGATAGGTTAGTCAGGCTCCATTGGATCTAATCAGACTGAAGGACATATGGGAACGCAAACATCACAAAATAGTCCTTAATATGTACAACAGAATGTGAATTGCAAATGGGGGAACATCTAAACACAATTAAGTTGTATTGTATAAAGTGCACAATTATTGCTATAGGCCAAACTCTTTTCTGAAATCCAGATCTATTGTCAAAATACTCACTTAACATCTTTCTTTGAAAACCTAAGTAACAGTTCAAAAATAACAAAACAAAGATGAAACTTTTTATCAGTCTAACTACCATAACCCCCATGTTATGGAAAAAAGTCTTTAAGAGTATGCCAATCTGCCATAATTTATGGAGCTGTACCCAGATCCTCATACAGTTGTTCAAATCTGAAATCAGAAGTTCCTTTTGATACACTGAACATATTTTATTTATGTATAAAAGAAATAAAAGAAGAAAGTCAAGTGACAGACAAAATAGTTGAAAATTGGTAGAATTGTTTTTTTTTTTTATTTTTTGGGGGGGGGTCTTTTTGAGACAGGGTCTCCCTTTAATCCCAGCTGTCTTGGAACTCCTTTTGTAGACCATCCTGGCCTTACACTCACAGAGATCTGCCTGTCTCTGCCTCCCGAGTGCTTAGATTAAAGGTGTGTTCCACCAAGCCCTGCTATTTTTATTTTTATAGTATGAATGGAGATTGTAAAATTTAGTACCTTTAGCGACTTAGGTCAAGAGCAGTACAGACAACTAGGGGACAGTGCAACAGCATTATCCATTCTTTTTATTTTATTTCATGTAAGTTTCATCTCTAATCATGTATGCAAAATTTTCCCAATATAATTCTAAATATAGCTTAGATATTTTAAAATGTTTAGAGAACTAACTACATGGCTACTTGTTTGAACTTTCTGTGGCATCCTGCCACTCTTGTCTTTTGTGTAATGTTTTGCAGACATTTTTATATCCATATTCAGAAATTCTCAACATCTGGATATACTTTCAAAAACAACATGAATCATTACTTCTCAAATATTTGAAGTTTTGTTCTCCATTACATTTTTCTTTCATACTATTTTTTTCTTGAATAGTATAGTTAAATATTTCTTTCTTTTTCCCTAGAAATATCATTTACCTGAGCACAGTTTTATGAGATTTGTTGTTTCCACCCTGATCTTCAGAATTTTCTCTTTTGGTGATTTCTCAGCCGATAAAATATTTTAATCAACATTTCATTCACCTTTAGATAAATTGTTCTATGTATACATGGATATAAGAATGTTCAGGGGCTGGAGAGATGATGGCTCAGTGGTTAAGAGCGCTGACTGCTCTAGCAGAGGACCTGGATTTGATTCCCAGCACCCACATGGCGGCTAAGAACCATCTTTAACTCCAGTTCCAGGGTCATTCATCGCCCTCTTCTGACCTCTGAGGCATTGCACAATATGGGTGTGTCAACCTGCATCCAGACAGTACACTCATGCACATTAAAAAAAATGTTCTACAGATATAATTATAATGGTTTATAATAATATCACACCACGAAGTGAAATTACCTTTTATGTGCTCAAATGTGAGTCACCTATTCTTTATTTAAAATTCTTACATACTGACACTTTCTAATTCTATGGAAATATCTGTGACATTAAGATGAAAGCATATTTATAAATATATTTAATATTTAAAATAACATTTTACTATTTCTGTGTTCATGTTCATATATGATAAGTGATTTACATGTTCACCTGTATATATTGACATACAGTCCAAGTCATATACATAATATTCAAATAAATATATGCATCTTTTATTAGTAGTAATTATTTTAATATAAATTTCATATTTTGTATTTTTATTGCCTTACTTTTGTGAAAATTTCTGTGTATTTATTATAATCATCATCTATAATACATGATGGTAACATGGCTTATAATTAATAAACTAAATTACCTTACATAGATACAATTTTTATTTGCTATTTTCATTTTATGTGTATGAGCATATTGCTTGTATGTATGTAAGCACACCCATGTTGTGCAGTGCCCATGGAGGTCAGAAGAGAGGTCCAGATCCCCTGGTCTTGGATTTGTAGACAGTTGTTAGCCACCATGTGCGTCCTGGTAATGAACCCTGGTCCTCTGTCAGAGCAGACAGTGCTCTTTTTCCCTGAGCCATCTCTCCAGCTCTCCTTTTTTTTTAGACAGGGTCTCACTTTGCAGCCCCCCACTAGCCTGAAATTCGGTATGTAGTTTATTGTGTCTTTGAATTCACAGTCATGTATTTACCTGTCTCTGCCTCCAGGAGTCCTGGGATTAAATGTGTATGACAAAATATGGCTCTAGACACATATTTTAAAGAATAATTACATCAAAAATAACTCTTTTTATATTATATTCCCATATTGAACTAAATAATATAATAGATTTTCCCAGATGACATATTGTGTATTTTTTGTTTGTTTTATGTTAGAAAATGTCAAGAAGAATCAGAAATTCTGGTCAAAAGATCCTTAACTAAAATAAATCTTAAAGAATTTAAAACTGTTCCAATACAAAGTTTCAAAACAGTTTTCTTATTGTTTTGTCAGTTTTTTATTATGTAGACATTATTAATTGGGCATTAAATTGGCTCTTCTTAATGCCACAAAAATCTTATCTTTTAATTTTGCAACCAAAATTATTGATAGAACAATTACTCAAATATGGCATATAAGTAAATATAGAATAAACTTATATATTTTAGATGTAAAATAACAGGTCTGCTTTAAATAAGTTGGAGAATATCTGGATTTAGATATTCTCTAAATAGCCATCACCTTAATTATACTGTTTCCCAAAATATTATGCAAAAAATGGCATTTTGTTGATGCTATAAAATTTTAACAATGTGAGTGAATTGTGTACCTTCAATTCTATTAGAATAAACTTTTAATTTTCAGACAGAATTTTTTTCTTTCTTGTCTGTGATTTAATGACAGGTATGGAAGATATTTATCAATAGTTAAATTCACAAAAATTTTAATAGCATAATGAGACAAAGTATGAACATAAGGAGGGCATAAACAATTGTGAATGTTGGTCAAGGAAGCATGAGTGATATGTTTCTTTGGATTTGAGGTATTTTTTTCTTTCCTGTGGATTATGTAATAAATTTCAAATATAGTCCATTATAACCATTCTACAATTAAAATTATACCATGAGTTTCACTGACCTAAAATTTAGATCTCTAGACATCAGTCTTTAAACTGTCTTTCTAAAACAGTCTATTGGTTTGCTTCAAGCACGTTCAAAATGTTCCCATAACTTATGGTTCATTATCCTTCACTCCCACTTTCTTATCACCATTCTGTACTAACTTCCTTCTTCATATTTAAGGTCTCATGTGATCTAAATGGCCCAGTGGACAATTCAATGAGCTCAATGGGTAATCCAATGCACTCTTCATCTCCGTCATACCTCCACATAAAACTGACAAAGGTCCTACCTACCACTTTTGCTAATATAATGAAAAGTTATAAGATTAACACACAAGCATCCTTCTGGTAAATACTCTGTACGCTGTGATAGGTTATAAGACAAACTATAGGGAGAGATCTGAAGGTAGTAAATACAATGTGATAGGTTAATGCAGACTGCATACAGCATTATGTAGATGCTTAGGTAAAACTACAGAGAAAAGACACCAGCATGATTTCATTGATTTTTTTTTTTTTTTTGGTCTTTTCGAGACAGGATCTGCAGGCTGGCCTTGAACTTACAAACATCCACCTGCCTCTGCCTCCCAAGTGCTAGGATTAAAGGCATGCAGCACCACACCCAGCTTATGATTTCATTCTTATTGACATGCATTGACAGTGCTCAATGTAGAAGCTGTATAGCAGAAACAATAGACGACCTTGGACAAGGATGCAAGAAGTACTTTCAGAATCTGATATGTTACATTTAATACCTAGTAAATTAGAACCAGCTGTAATGGATGGGAAAATAGAGAAGGTAGGGGAGTGCAAACTTCCCACTGTATCCTCACATGGAACACGTGAAACCATGTAGTTCTATTTCTTTTCATAAGGATCTCTTGTGCGATCTTTCAAAAGATCTTCATTCTCATCATTTAACATCTTCTGAAAGACACTACTTCCAAACTATCACACTAGAGATTAAATTTCAGCAGGAGATTTCGGGGTAGGATCATTCAGACCGTGTCACCAAGCTCCCAGTGACAAATCCAAATCGATCCCTCTTCAACTATGTGGACTGAGTATTTCATTCACAGCTCTCTAGTTTTAGACATTTATTCATGAACTAGACCTGAGAGACTAAAGGTAACTTTAATGTGTCAGTTATCAGATTAACTCAGGTATGACCACTCAGGTTGCTTATAGAAATTAAGTAAGCATTTTCAACAGGAAGGTGAGCTGAGTACTAGAAGGACATTATACAGCATAGAAAAGTTTCAGATATGAACGTAGAGGCTCACTGCACACAAAAAAAGCAAACTGAAGCTCCTTGACTTCTTGATTCAACTAATTCTATTTTTTCACTATAATTGGCATAGGTGGTTGCATGCTATGTAATAGAACAAATAATGAGTACATTTCTTTCTCTGAAAAACTATATCACCCATTGATCTTATCCTTTTATTTGTGGTCTGCCTCTAAATAATTGATATTAGAGACAAACATTCTGGGAATATGATCTCAAATACACTATATTCAAGTATTGAGAAAAGTCACTTAAAGCCCTTTAAAATTTTGTTGTTCTATAAAGCAGGATGATAATCCTCACACTAAACAATTATGACACAGATTAAAAAGAATGTGTGTTAAAAGCACCTGCCACACTGCCTCTAGTTAGAAATTCTCTTCTACCTTATCTCTTGTTCATTATTATTTAACACTATGTTTGCCAAAACATGTAAGAAGTTAAGGTGTCTGACATAAGTGAATGAAAGTATCAACCATGTCACATTCAGAAAATGGAATGTTATTCATCACTAAAAGGAAATGAAGTAGCATTCCATGAAGATGATAGATAGATAGATAGATGATAGATTAATACATACATGCATAAATAGAGCACATTTAAATACTTATACCAAAAATTTTCCCCACCTAGAAAAGCTAAATACTGTGTGATTTTAATCAAATTACTGTCTGGAAAGGATAATTAAAAGAATAAAATGATACATAGGTATAGGGAGAGAGTTCTAAGAATCAGTGCACTGATGTTCCAGTTTTATGAAAATATTCACATATGGTACTTCTCTATGCTGCTTACATGTCATTTGTGCATTTATCCACATCCATAGAATTTACAACACTCAGCGAATTCTCATGTAAACTCTGGATGCTGGATGATAATGCTGTGTAATGTAGGGTCATCAATTGGAACAAATGCTATGTACTGATAGGAGAAGCTGACATCGGGAAAATAGCACCTGTTAGGCAAGAGGAATATATGAAAAACAAAGGCATTCATTTTTCTGTAAACTCAAAACTGCCCTAAAACTGAAGCCTACTGCAAAACAACAAAAATCCTGAAAGAGACCAGAAGGATAAGAAATGTAATACATTTCATTCCATGGTCATTAAAATGGTTGAAAATGGCCTTTGATTTGAAAAATAGATTGTCTGCTACTATGTATCCTGCTTACTAAATATTAAAAAATAGTTACTTTTCTTCAAGGGTAACAATACTATCAATACAGCACTAGCAATAAAGCACTCACAGCTAAATTCATTATCATGTTTAATATTTGATTCTGACAAAAATGATTTTAGAAAAGTACATTCTGAAATATACAGCCTTTCAATAAAATGGCTGGGAAAGTTCAACCTCCAGATGCAGAGCTGACACATACTGCACCTCTCACTGCTTACCAAAGTCAGCTCAGAGTGATTATAAACTTAAATGCATTTCCCGAAACTATAAAATTTTGAAAGGAAAACTATAAGACATGCTTTAAATATTGAAACAGGGATTTAGTGAAGACAAGAACTCAAAAGCTCAAGCCAGAATAGCTAAATTGATAAGATCATATCAAACTAAAAATGTTTCTATGAAAATGATGTAAAAACCTTAAGAAAAAGTAACAAAATAATCTGATTAAAATATGGGCAGAAAGACCTAAGGGCACATTATTAAATGAAATATGTATGAGCCCAAGACATATATGAAGACTGATCCATGTCACTGAATTTTAGGGAACAAACTGTAAGATAGTAGCTCATGCCACTAAAAAGTGGCATTGTCATGATACTCAAAATAAGGTTTAGTAATGATTCAGGGAAAATGGACACCTTTACACATTGTTGGTTGTAATGAAAATCGGTATAGCTACCACCATCAGGACTATGGGCTTTCTTCAAAATATTAAAAATACATTTAAATTATGGTCCAATAATCCCAATCCCACTTCGAGTATACTCCAAAAGGTTCTGAAATCAGTAGGTTAAAGAGCAATTTTAGTACTAGTCACAAAATCAAGGACTGGAAATAACTATATCTCAAGTACAAATGGTTAAGGTCAATGGAAGAATTTTCAGCCATATATATAACAATGAAATCTTCCCACTCAAAATCAAAGAAAAAATATGGATAGAACTGGAGTTCATCATGTTAAATGAAAGAAACCAACTAGATAAAACAGTATAGAATGATGTTATTTCTGTAGAATCCAGGAAATTTGATCTCCTAGAACTCAAAGATGGAATACTAGTGACCATGGAATGGGAAGAGTGAGCTTAAGGTGGACACAATAGTGATGGGGAAATATTGATCAATGTTTAACAAGTTACAGAAGAAGTTCTAGTGTTCTACTACCCAGTACAGTGACTGGGGATAGTAATGTAATATATACCTGGAAACTAGGAGAAAAACTGTGAATATTTTCACTATAAAATAATATTTTTCAAGGATGGGATTTGGGGTTACTTGGTCTTACGCGGATCTTAGGTGAGTAACCACAACTGCAGTGAGATCATGGTTGTCATAGACAGGTCATGCACAAAAGACAGCATATCATAGCACCCCTTCCAATTCTGACAACCCTCCCCCAACATGATGTTCACTGACTCTTGGTGCTTGGGACTTACATATGCACTCTTTAGGATGATCACTCAGTCTACTACTATTCTGAGTTATGTGGTCACTTATGCCTCCCTCATTGGCTACTGTCCACCACTAAAAGCAGCTTCTCTGACAAAGGTTCAGAACAGTGCAAGTCTATAGGTTTAAATATAAATATTTAGAAGGTACATGGACAACATCACCATTAGGCAAAATAAAAATAGCAGTTTCTAGCCTAAGGTCTCTGATCTACCCAGCCATAAGCTTTTGACCAGTATTACAGTTAAACACGGGAATTATCTCCTGTGGACCAGGCTTCAAAGCTGTGGCACTCTTGCACTGTAGGCATATTTTGCCTGATATATCAATCCTGAGGCATGCAGTGTTCAGCACTAGGTGAGACCACCGATGTCTCTTCTTTCCTAGCAGACTTTACATTACAGTGTTTTCACTATGAAAGCTATCCAGGAATGTGGAATTGTAAGATTGTGGATTAAGATTGATTTCTCTACGTCCTATATCCAAAATGTATGGCATCTTTATGAAGAGGGACTTATCACAGAAGGTAACCAAGGATAATGGCAATAGTCTGTTATTTTGGAGAACTCTAGGCCCTCCCTGTAACACTTGAAAAAATAAGGCATTACATGTAACGTTTCTTAGCTACATTATAATGATGCTGACTCAATATTCATAATTCCTATAGCAGACCTAAACTGCCAGGCTCCATTTCCTTCAGAGCTCTTTCTACTGTTCTCCTGACATGTGCTTAGCTCTTTCTTTTATTAAAACAGGATCTCCAGCATGAAATGGGCAAGTAGAAGTAGGAACACACCCTTAACTTACTGAAGAATCTTGCACTTTGGTTTATTTTTATTTTATATGAACCATCTCTCCAGCCCTGAATTTTACATTTTAGTCACTCAGCCTAGAATATCACACACATTCAATTTCTTTTTTTGTTTGCAGTGAGAAATGGTATATTGCTTTCAACACTTAAATATGTACCACTTGCATAGTCACATCTTACATGATCTAGTGTGGAGTTCAAGTAGAGGTATTGAATAAATCCAATATAGCATATATTTGAATTTCAGAGTGGAAATTTTGACAAATCTATACAAACTTCACAGTTTTTTTTTTATTTCTGTAATGTTGAATCTTTAAATGTTGTTCAACTATGGGATAGAAGGCTGGCTCAGTGATTAAGGGCATTAGCTACTCTTGCAGAGGACCCAGTTTGGGTTTCCAGAGTCTACTAGGAAGGTAACGACTATTCTAATTTTAGTTCCAAGGGTTCCAATGCCCTCTCTTGACCTCTACCACATTGCATGAAACAGGTGGAATTCCATGCAGTCAGGCAATACACTCATACATATAAAAAATGAATAAAAAATTAATATTGTTGAACTAGTCATTTGAGTTAATGAACTAATAATTTGAGCTAATAATGTGTTCAATGTGTAAAAAGATAATGATGTATACTAACTAAAACACCTCTTCAATACTAAGTTCCTCTATGCTGAATTGGAAAAATCACAATTTGTTACCTACTGGAGATGATCTGACTATACAAGAAGAAAACAAAAAGTTGTAACAGCATTAAGAAATTAGAACTTGGGGATGGAGAAATGGCTCAGTGTTTAAGAGCTCTGGCTTTCTTGAAGTGGACCAAGGTTCATTGCTCAACACACACTTGGCAGCTAACATGCTTCACTCCAGTTCTAGGTCATCTGATGTCCTCTTTTATGCCTTCCTAGTCATTTCATTCATTACGCATGTATAGGCAAAACATTCACATCCATAAAATATAAATAAATAAGTAAATAAATAAATAAATAAATAAATAAGAAATTCTGAAAATAAGGTAGACATTTTCTCACAGGAATAATAAAATGAAATGTGACAGCCGCCTGGAGTCAGTGAGGTGCTGGTGAGGCAAGGTGGCCCTGCCTGGACCCTTGGGGGGCACACTAGTCAGCCCCGGAAGTCACTGCTCAGAATCCAGACACCCTAGCAGAGTCAGTGAGGCTCCAGTGAGTCAAGACAGACTTGCTTTGACCCATGGGGGGGGCTCATCACCCATCCCCAGAAGTCCCAGCTTGAACTGCAGACCCCCTCCCAGAGTCAGTGAGGTGCCAGTGAGGCAAGGCACACCTACCTCGACCCTTGGGGGACTGCTGGCCCACAGGCCAAGTTAGCAACCCAACCCTCCCCCCATCCTGTTGGAGCTCTGGTGCAGAGGAATTAACAGGTGTAGCATTGGTTATTATAATCTGTGAAGCCAACATTGAGGTGCCAGAATTCAAGGAAACAAATAAACAGGCAAATCCACATGCCAAAGACACAAAGAAAAAACAACATGGGAAAAGCTCATAATAAATCCACACTGCACTCCACCAACCATACAGAAGATCCCTACAATGAGATCTCCGAGTAAAGAAGCCAAGACACCAACCTTAGAAGAATGACTGTAGGCATATTCAAAGAAAATAGAGAACTAGGGAAGAGAATGAAAAACCGAAGAAAGAACTAGAGGGAGATAATGACAAATGGTGGAAAGAATTAAGGGGAGAGATTGAAAAACTCAAGAAGGACCTAGAGGGAGAAAATGACAAATTCCAGAAGGAAGTTGAAACACTGAAAAGCTCCTAGGCTGAAATGAAAAAAGAAAATGACCAATGAACCAAAGAGTTACAAGATGAGAATTACAGGCTCCTGAGGGAAGTGGAAAATCTAAAGAAATCACAGGATGAAATGAAAAAGGATACTGAACATTGATCCAACATCAGGAAAGGATAGGAAAAAGCCTCAGCAGAAGAATGGGAGAAGCAGAAAACAGAATATCAGACTTGCAGGATAATACGGAGCAACTACAAAGATCAAGTAAAGATTATGAAAAAAAAAAAAAAAAACACAAGAGGAACAACCAGGAAATATGGGTCACTATGAAAAGGCCAAACCTCCACATCATAGACAGCACTATTGACCAGATCTTCAGCAGGATAATACAAGACAATTTCCCCAAACTGAAAAAAAAGACAATCCCATACAAATACAAAAAGCACATAGAACACCAAATAGACAGGAAAGAAAAGAAACTCCCCACACCATATAATTGTTAAAAGACTACATGCTCAGCCGGGTGTGGTGGTGCACACCTTTAATCCTAGCACTTGGGAGGCAGAGGCAGGCAGATCTTTGTGAGTTCAAGGCCAGCCTGGTCTTCAGAGGGAGTTCCAAGGCAGCTGGGGCCACAGGGAGACCCTGTATTGAAAAGACAAAAAAAAAAAAAAAAAGACTAGATGCTCAAAGCAAAGTCAAAATACTGAAAGCCACGAGAGAAAAACCACAAGTTACATATAAGGGGAAACCCATCAGAATTACAGCTGACTTCTCAGTCCAAATTATGAAAGCTAGAAAAACGTGGAGCTAAGTATTCCCTGAGCTAAATGACTTTAGATGCCAACTCAGACTACTATATCCAGCAAAAATGTCAGTTATACTTGAAGGAGAGAGAAAAATATTTCATGACATGAAGAAGATGAAAGAATACATTTATAAGAAATGAACACTTCAGAAAATCCTTGAAGCAATCCAAAGAACAGAGGAAAGGAGTAAGTATTCCTAAGTAATTAAAAAGAGAAATCAACAGAAGCATAATGAGTAAACACAAACCTAGATCAAGAATGCAAACAAAAAATAAGACGAAAGGAAGTAACACACATCTCTCAATAATAACCTTAAATATTAATGGTCTAAATTCCCCAATCAAAAGACATAGACTGGGAGAATGGATCAAGAAACAGAATCCTTCTATAAGCTGTCTACAAGAAACCCATCTCACCCTCAAGGACAGATGCCACCTTAGAGTGAAAGGATGGAAAAAAAAACTATTCCAAGCTAATGGTACCAAGAAACAAGCTGGAGTGTCTATTCTAATATCAGACAAAATAAAACTAATCAGAAGAGACAAAGAGGGCCATAACATCCTTATCAAAGGAAAAATTAACCATGAAGACTTCACAATCATAAATGTCTATGCACCAAATTCTGGTGCACCTAACTTTATAAACACCACTCTTCAGGACCTCAAGACACAGATTAATCCTAACACACTAATACTGGGAGACTTCAACACCCCATTGAGCCCCTTGGATAGATCAACATGACAAAAAATAGAGAGACATCAGAATTGAACAACAATAAAATACACCAAATGAACCTCACAAACACCTGCAGATGTCAAACACCAGAGAATATACTTTCTACTCAGCACGTGGAACATTCTCCAAAATCAACCACATACTGGGGCACAAAATAAATCTCAACAAATACAAATGGATTGAAATTATTCCATGTATTCTATCAAACCACAATGCAATAAAGCTCAATATGAACACCAGAATAAACCCAACTAATTACAAGAACACATGGAAAATAGACAGACCTCTAGCCCAGTTAACAACAAAAGAGAGAGAGAAAGAGAAACTCCAAATCAGTAGTATTTTTATGAAAAGGGAAACATCAGGCAAAGGAAAGATCCAGAAAGATCCAGACACCCTTATGGGAATACTCCACTAAATTTGAAAACCTAAAAGAAATGGATGAAATGCTTGAATTCCTGGGAACCAACAAAACTTAACCAAGAAAAGATTGACAGTTTAAACAGACCCATAATATTTGAGGAAATTGAGGATGTAATAAAAACCTCCCAACTAAAAAAAAAGCCCAGGCTCAGATGGATTCACAGCAGAATTCTATAAAACATTTAAAGAGGTCCTACAACCATTACTACTCAATCTTTTCAGAAGGTTACAATCAGAGGGAATTCTCCCAAATTCCTTCTATGAAGCCAGCATCACCCTAATACCAAAACCAGGCAAAGATACAACTAAAAAAAGAAAGCTATAGACCCATTTCAGTAATGAACATAGATGTAAAAATCCTCAACAAAATACTTGCAAATTGCATAGAGACCCACATCAAAAAGATAGACCCACATCAAAAAGATCATCATGACCAAGTTGGATTCATACCAGAGATGCAGGGATGGTTCAACATACGAAAATCAATAAATATCATAAAACACAAAAATAGACTGAAAGACAAAAATCACGTGATCATCTCAATTGATGCAGAAAAACCTTTGACAAGATCCAGCTTCTTGCCTGTAAACTGGGATACCTGCAAGAAGAGAGGTGGTAACATCCCTTTAATTTTAAAATCCTAGAGGGAATCAGACTGAAGGGAACATTCCTCAACATGATCAAAGCCATACATAGCAACCCCCCCACCACCAACATCATCCTAAATGGAGAAAAATTGGAATCATTTCCATTAAAGGCAGGAACCCAGCAAGGCTGCCCCTTATTACCACTCCTCTTTAACATAGTGCTTGAAACACTTGCTAGGGCAATAAGACAAAAGAAGAAAATTAAAGGAATACTAATCAGAAAAGAAGTTAAGCTATCCCTTTTGCAGATGATATGACAGTTTACATAAAGGATGCCAAAAATCTCCACCAGAAAACTTCTAGAAATGATTAAGAGTTTCAGCAAAGTGGCAGGATACAAAATTAACCTG
Source organism: Rhizomys pruinosus (assembly GCA_009823505.1). Classification (NCBI taxonomy): domain Eukaryota; kingdom Metazoa; phylum Chordata; class Mammalia; order Rodentia; family Spalacidae; genus Rhizomys; species Rhizomys pruinosus. The sequence goes on along the minus strand of VZQC01012854.1, from coordinate 4,268,518 downwards.
GAAAAATCAGTGGCCTTTCTTTACAACAACAACAAACAAGTGGAGAAGGAATATAAGAAGACTTTCCTACTCACAGTAGCCTCAAAAATAATAAAATACCTGGGAACAAACCTAACCAAAGACACCAAAGATCTCTACAACAAAAAAATTTAAACTCCCGAAGAAGGAGATTGAAAATGACATCAAAAGATGGAAAGACCTCCCATGCTCATGGATTGGAAAAATTTATATAGTAAAAATGTCCATTTTACCCAAATGAATACACAGATTCCTCACAATACCAATCAAAATCCCCATGAGCTCCTTCACGGACTTGGAAAAAAAATCCTTAAATTCATATGGAAAAACAAAAGACCCCAAATAGCTAAAGCAACCCTGAATGAAAAATGCAATACAGGGGGAATTGCTCTACCAGACTTCAAGCTATATTACAGGGCCATAGTCATAAAGACAGCCTGGTACTGGCACAAAAGCTGACCCATTGATCAATGGAACAAAATTGATGATCCAAACTTGAGCTCATAAGACTAAGAGAAAGATGCAGGATAGTTATGGCAGAGTACATACATGATCTGGGGTGGGGTGGGGGGAAGGTAAAGGGGAATATGTCTAAACTGAACTGAGAAGTGATGTCTGAAATACACAAAACATCAATAAAATATACTATGTGATGACATAATAAAAATAAAGGCAAAATATGAAAAAAAAAATAAATTAAATATAAGTTGTGGTCCGAAGTTGCAGTTACTATTATATTTATCAGGTTATTTTGTTGGTTCTAATAATTATATGATTTTTGTATCTCAAGCAGTAATAATTTTGATGCACAAATCAAAATTTAATAGATGACATTTATGACTTTTATATTTCTTACTTTGGGTATTTTTCATGCCAAACTTTTGTTTTCTTTAAAAAAATACTGTAAAAGTTATAATGAAAAATATAATAGGATAATCCAGGACAATGTTTTCTTCTTTTAACATCTTGAATAATTCAGAGTATTATGTTAAACTACTCAAACTATGGCAAACAAAATGTATAATGGATATTTAATTTTGAGGCATAACACCAGGGAATTATTAGTTTTAATTACTTTGGGAAATATCTCTTACATAAATGAGCAACTTTAAATGTATTAAATGAAGGAGAAATACATTTCCTATAGTTTAAACAATATAATGCTTAATTAAGCCATTTGACAACCATTAATAACTCTCACATTATATAATTAATAAAGATTTTTATTTTATGGAACAGTTCTTTACTATGAAACATTTGGATTTATTGAAGTACAGAAAACACTTACTAGGAAATAATAATTTGAAGATATATATTAAAAATTAATTAGGTAATATGATGTCTCATTTATTTCACACTTCCTCATATAAAAACACCCATTCACAGCTTGTGATGAATAGCTAGGCTTCTCTTCATGAGGTGTGCAGGCTTGATCCAGACTTTATAGTCTGCATTCAGAGGGAAGTGTCATACTTCCTGCTTGAATTGGTTGGAACTAGTTCCCCATGACATCCCTTCTTGTTTTGTGGCAGACCTATTCCATTTATACTGTGTTTAAAAAGTACCCATAAAGCAAAAAAAAAAAAAAAAAAAGCTTGGAGCAAACATTTGTATATATTCTCTCCATCTGAGGAAGAAGGCATTTAGCTTCTCTGTGAGGGTCTCAATTCAATATAAAGCCTTTCTATAGGGCAATTTTGAGTGCATTCAATAGCATCCTCTGTGTGACAGTGAGATTTCCTAGACTTGGTTCCTAATATGTAACATAAATCTAGAATTCTGGATAAATTTCCTGGGATACTTTTATTTTATTTTTTTTTAATTAATTTTACTTATTTCTGTACGTGTATGAATGTACTGTCTGCATGCAAGTTTGCGCACCCGTGTAGTGCAATGCCGCGGAGGTCAGAAGATGGTGTCGGATTCCCCTGGAACTGGAGTTCTCCTGGAATTGGAGTTTCAGACAGTTCTCGGCCGCCATGTGGATGCTGGGGATCGAACCCGGGTCCTCTGTAAGAGCGGTCGGCGTTCTTAACTGCTAGGCCATCTCTCCAGCCCATCCTGGGATACTTTTAATCCTCTCCACAGAACTCTGAGGACAAGTGGAAATGATATACTAACTACTTTCCTCTTGTTAGAGACAGAAGAGTTGGTAGTGCTCTCTATTTCAACAGCTGCAGAGGTGGCAGGCTTACTTGGTAGCCCAAAGGGAAAATAAATCCCACAGCCTTCACATCTTTGACAAATTTCTCCTTACATTTCTTCTTTAATAGTTCTTGATATTTATTGTTTTAATTTTTACATTTACCAAGCTCCCTTTTGGACATAGGTCACTTCTAAATAAATGTGATTCAATTTAAGAAGTCATGAAATATACAAGAGTCCTTGTCAATGTTACTAAGAATCCTAGGTTTATTTGCTTTGTGAACTTAAATTTCTTCCCTGTAAGTGTTGTGGGTAGAGTAGCTGTGAAGTTCTGCTCTCCTTCAACTCTTCAACTTTTATTTCTTTTGTAAATTAAATATGCAGGATAATATAATCTCTGTAATAGAACACTTAGAAGTTAGAAATGAAAGTTAGAAATTCCAGTTTTTCAGCCTATGTTATTACGAGATGGCCACTCACTTTCACTGCATCATTTCTTCAACACAAGGTGCTAATACATCTTTTTACTCTCCTTGTAAGAATGTCAGTTTAATCAGATTTTATTGAAATTACCTAAATTGACACATATCATTCATACATAAGGTGTGTTGCACAAAAAAGATGGAAGAAATCAATTGTTAATTTTCAATAATAAATGTCATCAGGCATAATAATAATTACCTAAAATTCAAACTATATTTCAGACAAATGTGTCTCAGTAGATCTTTGTGCTGATTCAGAAGTTGATATCCTTGGTTTCTGATGGCATGAATATGGAATCCTTCTAACTGCTAAGGACTGATTTATTAATTGTACATACATTGAATTAACCCAAAATTTTTGTTTGTGTCTGTGTATTCACATGGGTTATATATGTTAACTCTACTTTAAATAAAAACATTAAGCCAGTGACTACTAAATTACACAACAGAAGATAGACTTCAAAGATTTATCACACAAATTGTTTAATACAAGGATTTATTTTCACTATAGACAACATATAAAATGAAGCAATATTTTGATAAACTTTGGTAAAGATGTTAAAATTGATACCATGATTAACAGGTTTAGGATTTGTAGTATTTTTCTTGATTTCTTGTTTATCATTGTAACTTTGTAAAGAGAATAGTTACTGCTGGCATTAAAAGATGCTAACGTTTGTTATATAATTTATACCCTAATTAAAATAATCATATTCATTTGTCTTTCCCCTACAGTTATCAGGTAGAAAATAGGATAAAATAGACTGTGAAGAATTTATATTGATATTTTACAGAACACATTGTACTTTGTAACATTTGTATATACAAATTTACAATAATACTTTTTTTGGTACAGAAGAGATTTCTATTACCAGGCAGTTTTACTTTTATGCTCTTTGTCTAATTTGCTTGTTGACCTATTTTGTGGTCTTGAGGGTAAAGCTAGGCTTGCACATTCTTGGTAAGTGCAAGTGCTGTATGGCTGAGCTGTATCCCAGTCCTAGATAATTATTGGTCATAATGTAGTTTGAGTTTTTTGTTTTAAGGATTATGAGGGAGTAAAAACAGTGGGGAAGAACACAAAATAAACTTGGAACAGGCAACATATTCAGAGGCAGAAAAACTTCTGGAGTCAGTTTCTGATAAGATGGATGTTTAGCCTTTGAGTTTAAAGTCTACTGAGCAGTCAAAAATAATGACCCATGACTAATACTCTGGAATCATTACTAAAAATCTACTCTGGTCACCACACACATGTTTGTGAAAAGGGAACGACAGCCATTAGAGAATTTGGACCGAGTCCACATTTTACTAGCACTCCTAGGCAAAACAACAGCTTTTAAACTCTCTTGGAAATAGAAATTTAAAGCACATATTAATCAAGCTGTCTAATTACTGAGAACAACATCTGGTTTTAGGATCAACTGAGATCCAGAGATAGGTCTTCTAATCAGTAAGTCTTTGTTTTCTATTGTGTTTAAAGCAACTATTATTTTCATTATTTTATAGCTTTATGGAGATAGGATTGACAAAAAACGAAGGGTATATATTCCCTATATATATAGGGACTATATTCAATTTGATATTGTCACAGATATTCATGTTGTGAAGTAATCATTACAGTCAAGACAACTGACTTATCACCTCACGGTTATCATTTACTTGTATTTTTGTTGTGCTACAAATCGACTCTCATGAGATTTTAAACATGCAATACAACATTGTGAACTCTATCAGAGTTCTGTTCTTATTTGTATTTTGTTTCTGTATAGAAATACTTCAGGATGGAAATTTCTACTTTCCCTTGCTTGCACCCTTCCACCCCTTGCTTGTATGAGATTGACTACTTAAGATTCCACATGTAGGTGAGATCATTTAGAATTTTACTCTGTATCTTATTCAGTTCACTTAGTCCAGAGTCCTCCAGGATTCCCTATGTTCTCAAACACTGGAGAATTTTCAGTTTTTAGGTTGAAAAAATAATCCATATTTGGTCTACCATGCTGCCATTCATAAATCCAGGCTGTTTAAATTGCTTTTGTATTTTGGTTATTGAAAAGAATGCTGTGCTGACCTGGGGACACAGATGACTTTTTGAGATGTTAACTTCATTTCCTTCAGATGATATTTAGAGTATGACTAGAGGATGACAAGCTAGCATCATCTCACTCTGAGGAAGAATTTGCATTCTGCATGCTAGATTGGCCATGCCAATTTTCATTGTCATCAGTAGAATAATGTTCCTTTTTCATAACATCCCCAGCAAAACTACTTAAAATCTTTTGTCTGTTTCGTACTAATGATTGTATAGGATCTATGTAATACTCCATTAAAGGGTTTGATTTTTGTTTCCTTGAAGATTAATAATGTTCAGTAATAGTTCATATAAATATTCACTGTGTCTCTGGAAAAAATGTCTGTTTGGGTCTTTTTCCTACTGTAACTTGTAGGTTATCCATAATAAAGTACATGAATTCTTTATAAATTTTAATATTAAGCTTTGTCAAATGTAGTTTGAAAGTATTCTCTGCCATTTCATGTTTTTTTCTTCCCTTTGTTGATTATGAGCATTTCAGAAGCTGATAATTTGATGTGCTGCAATGTATCCACTTTCCCCTCAGTTGAATTTCATTTTGAAGTCATCAAAAATTATTTTCAAAGAATTGTGGGACATTGTGTATGTGCAGGCTAGCACAAGCTTAGAGTCAAGAGCTGACTTGTTCACTTGCAAGTCCCTTTCCTGGTATGCCCCGCAAACTGGGCTGACACTTGATATTCTATAGGTCTGGAATTGGCTACTTGGAGGTGGTGTCATGCAAAACTGTCCCAAACCTATATAAGCTGCCTGTTGCATACAATAAACAGTTCTACAGCCTCTGAAGTGGTCCCGTAGATGTGCTGTAGCAGTCTTGTGCCATACCCTCTTCAACCTCTTGCAATGCTGGACTAAGGCAAGGAAAAATGTTAATAAACTTGTTCATTGTTTCTTTTGGTTACATTTTTAACACTTCAAGTGTTTCACTTAACTATTTAACCTATTTTGAGTTTATTTTTGCAATATGCTTCTAGCTTCATTCTTCTTCACATGAATATTCAATTTATACAATGGTATTCATCAACATGGTTGCTCTTTTTCAAAGTTTAGCCATTCTAGAACACTGTAAGCTTCAAAGCTAGCAGACATATTGATTACCTCTGCACTAACAATGCTGCTTGTTTTCCAGTACTTTTCCACTCTTATCATGTTAACTCTGCAGGATATACAGAACCAGAACACCCATGTTCTAGCTTTTTTCTTCTTGCTCAATATTACTTCGACCACATGATGTCCCTTTTGATCACATATTAATATTAAGGCTGCAGTATATTTATATTTACATGTAAAGAAATCTATTAAACTTTCTGATAAAGTTTGCAATGTATATGTAGATTATTTGGGGTAGTCAACCATTATAAATTCCTTCAGTTCATACTTATGGATTTCCTTTAAGATGCATTATTATTGTTGTTAATATGAAAGGCATATATTTTTTAATTTTTTACAGTGTGTTTATTGTTGCTAGTAAATAAGGTAACTAATTAGATTGAATTTGTTGGCTGAAATGCTACTTAACTCATCTACTAGTCTTTAGGTGATTATGTTCAAACAGATGAATTTAGTTTGATTGTGATTTTAGTATTTTTCCTTAGCTAAATATTCTGGCTCTGATTTCCAATATGATGTCAAAAAGTAATGAGAAGAGTTGGTATTAATCATTTGTAATGAACTCTAAGTAGTTTAGAGGGCAGGTGCCATAGAGCCATTTGTTACTAAAAAATTAAACAATAATCAGTTAATAATTTTAGATTTGAAATTTTGCTTTATTCTGAAATTTATTTTGAATGTATTTATAATTAGCTCAGTAAATGACTAATAGACTTTAGTTATCATTGTTATATAAAATTTACCATAATATTTGATTAATGGGTTTTCTCTGAGTCTTTAACTCTCTAATTTGTTGAATTAAATCCCTTAAGCGTAACAGTTTCTACAGTTTTAATAATTGACAACATTCTATATGATAGATTATAAGTTACAGAACATGCATTAATTATAAAATCTAATGTGGTCAGGCTACATTTATACAGGTATATAAATTACTCCTATCATAATCAACCCATATTACCATTTCTTATCATTCATCCTGATCCGTCCTTTCCTTCTGGATCCTTCCTTTTCTAAACTGGTCCCTCTGATACTTTCTTTTTTTTTATTTGATTTTGCTATTAATATCTTTATTCATCAGATTTTTCAATTCTTAAAGAGATAGTGAGAATTTTGTACAATGTTTACTGATAATATTCAGACCTCTTCCTCCATCTCCACCACCCCACTATACCCTCCAACTTCATGTCCTTAAATATTATTTTTTCTTTTCTCGGAGGCCACTGGAGTCTAACTTATTCTCAGCAAATATACTTCAGTGTAGGTCCATTCTTTGGAGTTTCATCAACCTACAAGGTATCAAAACCCTAAAGGAAATTGCCTGCCCCCTCGCAGCAGGTATAACTTGCCAGATATTCAGCTAATGCTGGGGTTTCTCACCTGCCTCTCCAGCTGTGTCATGTTCTGTTCTGGCTTGTGCTTGCACAGGTATCACACATGATGTCACAAGCACTGTGGGTTCATATGTATGACTGCCCTTATGGTGCACATACAATATGGTTTCTTTGTTTTCGTCTACAATCTGTGGCACTTATAATCTTTCTGATCCCCCTTCTGAAATGATACCTGGGCTTTGTGAAGGGGGGCGGGTTGTTATATTGGTGTCCATTTAGGGCTGAGAACTCTGCAGTATCATATTCTCTGCTCATTGACCAGCTGTGGGTTTCTATGTTAAGCAAGATATGCTGCAAGAAGACCTTCTCTGGTCTCTATGAATAATAATCTATGAGAATAAAAATAAGTTGTTGAAAAAAAGTTTAATGATATTCCAGTTTAGCAGAATTACAGTAGTGTATTCTCTCCACTCTAACCATAGGTTCTGTTCCCTGATAATAGTGCCAATTATGGCTCCATCTTGTAAAGTTGGCTTTAAATCCATTCAGAAGTCAGTAGATTATTCCTAGAACATTGAAGATATTATTGCACCAATGTGCATATCTAGCCATGACTGTTATTATTGTAACTCACAAGATTCACAGCTGGGTAACATTACGGACCAATCTTTCTCTTTGTAGGTTGAATACATTAAGAATTTGATATAGCAAGTGAATCAAATACAAATCATCTCCAGGATATTCTCTTTCTGGAGTAACAGTATGAATTTCGGTTTAAAAGAAATTTGAATGAGAAGAACCAGTGTTATCCAACTGATATCAACCTAGATTATTTGTTGAATACCATGAGAAGAAAATGATTGGTAGAGTTGGAAACTTGTGTTCACCAAGTGTGGTGGTTTGAATGACAAATGCTGCCCCCGCTCCCATAGACTTCAAGATTTGAACTTCACTTCCAGTGGATGGTGCTGTACAGGAGAGGTCATGGAGCCTTCAGGAGGTACAACTTTGTTGGAGGAAGCACATTACTTGTGGTGGGCTTTGAGAGCTTAGAGCCTAGCCATTGAAGATGAGATCCTCGAACTTTTCTTTTCTCCCATGGTGCCTGCTGCTTGCTGCAATGCCTTCCAGCACTGATAGACACATCCCTCTAGAAACTCAGTCTTGTGTGAATTGCTTTTGGTAGCAGTGTTTTACCATAGAAAGACAAATTTAAATAAAACCCTAAGAAAGCCTAAAATAGCTTTACCCCCCCCCCAATAGCACACCTGGAGAGGAGTGTTATCAGGGAGATAAACAGGAAGATGAAAAAAGAAAGCTTGTGTAAGTACAGATATGTAAGACATGCTGTGCTGGATAGCTTTAGTGTCAACTTGACACACCTGGGTTGAGGGAGGCTCAATTGGAGAATTGGCTCCATTGGAGTGGACTGTGGCCATGTCTGTGGAGTATTGTCTGAAGTGTTGAGTTACGTGGGAGGGCCCAGCCCACTGTGGGTGGTGCCACATCAGGCAGGTTGTTGTGTGCAGTATAAGAAAGCAGGCTGAGAATGGGCCAGGGGAGCAAGTCAATAAGAAGCATTCTTCCATGGCCTGTGCTCCAGCTCCTGCCTCCAGGTTCCTGCCCTGAGTTCCTACCTTGGGCTCCCTGAGTGATGAAATGTGACCCAGGAGATGTGACCTGAAAAAGCCCTTTTCTCACCAATTTGATATCGGTCAGAGTGTTTAGTCACAGCAATTGAAGAGAAACTAGAACACATGCCAACCTCGAAGTGTGATTAAAAATACTATGGCATTGCATTGCTCCTTTAAATGAGCTTTTTATTTACTTTTCACTTATTCTTTGATATTTGTATTTGTAATTGCTAGCTGCATGCACCTCCTTTTTTAATTTGACAAATAGTGAATAACACAATTCTTATAGTTTTACATGTTTCACTTTTCTTCTTTATGTGAAGAAGATATCAGATTAAAATATAAAAATATGAAAAATGAATAATTTACATCTAGTACATTTGTAATTATTTTACAACTTAAAACACCAATATCAAAAGTTACATAGTCTGTATATAAAAAGTAATGTTCTTCTTTCAAATTAATATCTTTTTTTTTTTTTTTGGTCTTTTTGAGACAGGGTCTCCCTGTAGTCCTAGCTGTCCTGGAACTTGCTCTGTAGACCAGGCTGGCTTTGAACTCACAAAGATCCGCCTGCCTCTGCTTCCTAAGTCAAATTAATATCTTTACAATATTTAAAACACTCATTTATTATCTTATTGACTGTATTATAAACTGGCTCCATTCCAAACAACTTTTCTAGATGTGTAGCACTAGGGAATTGATAATTATTCTTCTGATATAATATTGGTAGTGAGTACTGAAGGATCAGTAAATGTCAGCTATATGTAAAGGTGAAAAATATTAAAGAAACTTTTATGTGCTAAATTACAGCTACTTCGAAATTATTCTAAAGAAAGAAGTTTGTCTATTAAATCATTTTATGAGATCCTGTTAATATTTGTGAATGAATTTTTGACTCAGCCTATTAGAGAGCTGTAATATGTGAATGATAGCATTTTCATATTGACTTGTTGATAAAAAAATTAATTGTAATTATCCCAAAACAATGCAATCGAAGTACTGACTCTTCTTTATCTTTAGAACACATGGAGAAACCATGCTCATGAGCATAACTGAAACTAAACTGTTGAGTCTTCCTTCAAATATGATGATGTTAATGGTAATGTATCCACATTAACTAACACTAATAAATCCTTCAAATAGCTTAAAGTAAGTAAAAGTTAAAACTAGCATACTTTATAAATAAACAACTAAATTGTGTGTGTGTGTGTGTGTGTGTGTGTGTGTGGTATATTTCTAATTCTAGCAATGAGGAGGCTGAGTCAGGAGTCTCATGAGCTCAAGACTTGTCTGGGGTACATGAGATCCTGACTCAAAAACCAATAAACTAAAAAACAGTGAATTTACAACAAAAATGATAAAGTGATGAATGTCATTTTGGAGAAAATATATGATTTTTACTGTTATTTTTAATATATATAATATATATTTAATTATTTTTAATATATATAATATATATTTAAATATACATTATATAATAAATATAATATATTATATATATATTATACATAATATATATAATATAATAATATATATTTAATATATATAATTTAATATATATATATATATGAGTATTTTGGCTGCATATATGAACATGCACCTGTACCCACAGTCAGAAGAGGGCATTGGATCTCTGGGAACTGTAGTTATGGATAATTTTTGGCTGTGATGTGGGTGCTGGGAACTGAATCCCAAGTCCTCTGGAAGAACAGCCAGGGTTCTTAACTGGTGAGTCATTTCTCCAGCCACTTCTTTCTTTTATTATGATAGAAATACTTGGGATCGAACATAGTCCCTCACACTAGTTAGCCAAATACTCTCCAATTGAACTATACCTCCAGCATAAGATTCTCGACTTCCATGCACTGCATTTTTTCATTCCTATGTAATGTGTGCATATGAGTCTGATTTCTTTTTTTCTTTTATTGATGCTTTGTGTATTTCATACATCATTTTCCAATTCAGTTCAGGCATATATCCCTTTCCCTTCCCCCCACCCCACCCCTACCGATCCCAGATCATGCATTCTGCCATAAATGTCCTGCATCTTTCTCTGTTTTTTTGTTTTGTTATGTTTTGTGTTTTCATTTTTTTAACAATAAGTGATAATTTGTGAGCACAAGCATCCTTCATGTAAAACCAATTTGCAAGCAGTTGTGCCCAAACCCACACAGCTCATGGGTACCACCATCCAGCAGGGGGGGTGCTTGTATGTTCAATCAAGTTGATCAAATGAGTGTCCAGTCTATATTGTTGTAGTTTCACCATTCACCCCAATCACAGCCCTTACATTCTACCATGCCCCCTCTTCCGCAGATTGTTCCCTAGGCTTAGAAAAGGGGCACAGGTGGATGAGAAGCAAAACAGTCTACTTTCTCTGGAGCTGTTGTCTTGGTCTCTAGTCAATTCTGGCTGTTTTCTTTCATGGGCTGCCAGCTTGTCCAGGCATAACCTTTCGATCCTACTAATGAAGCACATGCAATTAGATATTTAGGTATTTAAACAGTATAATATATAGCCTTTCGATCCTACTAATGAAGCACACGCAATTAGATATATAGGTATTTAAACAGTACTAATTGTTATGGTAGGTTACTTTGGTATAGACACAGATGTTTGGATGGTATGTTAATTCATGAATTACATTTTCTTCTGTTAAGTATGGCAGGGTCTTCGTGTGGTTTATAACATCTCCTAACCATTAGAGGATGTAAGCTTGTGGCATCAGCCGTGGGTTATTCCTCCAAGGAGAGAGCTAATAGCCAATTAGATTTGGGATATACAGACATATGGCTGCCACTGCTGCACAGTATTTCCAGGCAGATGAGGTGTAGCTGGTGCTGACGGAGGAGTCTTGCTTGACTCAAGGAGACCTATATTTGCTTTATTGGTTTAGTGGCCTTTGGTAACACTCTCTGGCATTCCAGAGACCATCTGTATACTTGCAAGTGCGGTCTCCATACATCTTTCCCATGTTTATATCAGGTCTTCAACAGCAGGGCCTTATCGCCTCTCTTCCTGCAGATATCCCAGTTTGGAGGCAAGGAGCCTTTACCTTTTGTGGGGGCTTGGATCCCCTGGCCAACATCTCCTTGGTAGAATAATCCATTGTTGATGTCAGAGCTCCTGTATTAATATATTTTGCTTAAGTGCATAGCTTAAGGAGACTTTAGCATTATATTTGGTTCTGAATAGAGAATAATCCTTTTCACAGTTTCTATGTCCATTAGTCAATTAAAGAAGGCAGTTTTACTGATTTTACAAGAGAATACCTCTATAACAGCTGGCTCCAATCTACAGCTGGAGAACGACCTCATCATCATCATATTTCTCCTTATTCTATGGGGGGGAGTTAAGAAAGTCTCTTGTATTAAAACCTTTGCGGCACCTAGAAGGTAAGCTTCATTAGGATTCATTAAAAATAGTTGTTACTAGTAGGATCCACAGAGGGGCCTGATGTCTGCAGCAATCTGAGGCATTTCTTCCCTTCAATGCCCAGAGGAGTCAATCCTTCTGCTGGCACTTTCTGGTACATCCTACTCACTGCAAAGCTGCATTTTCTTTCTCAGCCATTAAGTTGATGGTAATCTGGCCTGTTGGAACATACAAATCCTTTCCCGTAGTTAGTTTTAAGATTTGGATTGCAAGGTTTTTTGACAAGAAGTTTTCATATCTATCTGTATCCCCCTTTTTGCTGTCATCTCATTATGTCATCATTCTATAGAACTGAACTGGTAAAAAAGGCTATCCTGTTTTAATTCTTGAAAATGGTTGTATACATGATTCTGACCAAGAGAACTCAAATAAGTATAATAACAATTCTGGCAACATTGTGAAAAAGGAAACCCATTTTTAAAATTTGGAATATTACCATAATTTATACACTGTGTACAAGAAAGCAATATGTTGTGTCTTATACTGAAGAAACAGTACATAAAAATTCTGTTGTGTTTCACAGAATGAAAATGTTTTAATAAATTTATATAAAGTTAAATATGATCATAAGCACAATACATAAAAAATTGCTGGTAGATGCTATTTTTCTCCTCCATTTTAAAGTAATTTTCGAAAACATTCATTTATAAGGGACTTAAAATATACTCAAAATTTTTAAGTTCATGGAAATGACAAACATCAAATTAAGAGAGTGGTTTCTTTTTTTTTTTATTTACTTATTTATTTATTTTTGTATGTGTATGAATGTACTGTCTGCATGCTTGACAAATATGCTGACAAACACAAGATTGTAATTTCACTTATTTGCTCAGTGTTTCTTAATGAACAGGGCTTAAACAATTATTATAATTTCATACAGTTGAAGGATTATTACATGATAGTCCATGATTTTCATTTTACTTTCGGCTTGTTAAAGTAATAAATTATTTGAAAATGTAATGTATAAATGATTACAGTTCTGTTTTAGATTAATCATCATATTTAGATTTAAAATCAATTTTGAAGTTTTTCAGTTGCTCATTTTTCATAATAAAACATGTAAACTTTTTCAGAAAGTTTTATTTTCAAAAACATGTAACAAAAGTCAGAATAATATATTGGGATCCAGATGTAAGCTTTAAATGGAAACACAGGTGTTCAATTAAGTTATTACATTTCCAACCAATTGCACAGGTCCATAGAAGTATGGTATAATGTGTATTTAAATAACAAAATCCTTAAAATTAAGATATATAGCAATAAAAGAAAAGGGGTTGGGTCTTCCCCTGCTAGTTACTGTTTTAATATTTAATATTTAAGATTGAAATTGGAGGTAAAGTTTCTCAATTTTTTAAGCAAATAACCCTCACCTCCCAAGATTTCAAAATTATCCTTTCATCTTTTTACTGTTTATAGTTAAAAGGTGGCCACATTTTTAAATCTTTGAGGTTTCATGACACATTTGGACTTATTTCTAATGAATATATATGGAATATCAAAATGTCTGTTCCATGAAAGGAAAAGTTAGAAGAAACTAAACAAATTCCATAACCCACAGTGCTATGTTTTCCTTAAAAACAGATTTTTATCAAACTCCCCTCATAGTTATAGTTGTGGTAAGACTAACATTGCCAAAATCCAAAGTCCAATGTACTCTAATATAAAACCTTAAATCTTCTAATCTGGTAAAATTCAAAGTCTGTATGCATTAAATTTTCACCAAAAATATTATTGTATTTTTTAAAATAAGGTATATTCATGTATATTCTCAGTCTAGCAATATTTGCATTTGTTCCCAGTACATAAACCCTTTTTATTAGAAAACAGTATATTTGTGTGAAAACTAGCCATTCCTTTGTCAATCAGTTTTACTAAAGGCTGATTTGAGAAAAACGCTACTTACTTCTTTGTCCTAGATACAGTGTAAAAATTTTGTGACATTAAATAAAATGATGTTCTTACTCAGTTTCAATTCGCATCTCTTTGAAAAATAAGATTATGTGGTTCAAAGTCCAAAGCCAACCTGTTTCTGGGTGGAGTTCCTAATGTTCTCCAACCAGTCCTTAGTCCTCTGTCTAACCTAGCATTCTCCAGCATCATTTCCAGCTTCATAAAACACCATCGATAGCATCATATGCTTGTATGCAATTTACCTATAATCTAAAAAGTAAGGAAAAATATATTCCTCTTTTACTAATGTAAAAGAGGGAGCTGGAGAGATGGCCTAGCGGTTAAGAGCGCCGACCGCTCTTACAGAGGACCCGGGTTCGATTCCCAGCACCCAGATGGTGGCCGAGAACCGTCTGAAACTCCAATTCCAGGAGAACTTCAGTTCCAGGAGAATCCGACACCCTCTTCTGACCTCAGCGGCATTGCACGACACGGGTGCACAAACTTGCATGCAGACAGTACATTGATACACATACAGAAATAAATAAATGCCGGGCGTAGTGGCGCACGCCTTTAATCCTAGCACTTGGGAGGCAGAGGTACACGGATCTCTGTGAGTTCGAGGCCAGCCTGGTCTACAGAGTGAGTTCCAGGACAGCCAGAGCTACAGGGAGACCCTGTCTCAAAAAGACCAAAAAATAAAAATAATAAAAAAAAATAAAGTATACAATTCTAATACGCTCATAATGTGTATCATGGCTTTCCCCTCTGTCTCATACTAAACCCTTTCCATCTACCTAAAGGAAATTCACTCCACTAAGCAATCATTCTCTGTAGCCTCCCCAGCCTCTGGATATTCATTCAGCTATTCTGGAAATTTATATGACACTTACACATGGGATCATTTGTGTGATGGTATGGTTTCTTCACTGAGCATGTTTTTGGAATTTAGCATGCGTCGGTATTTCATTCCTTCCTGTGGCTGAATAATATTCCATGGCATGAATAAACCAAAATGTTTTTCCTGTTTTTACCTGTTGATGGATATAGGGTCATTTCCACTGTAAAGTATGGTTTGGGCACTGTAAAGTATGCTTCTGTAAACAGGGTGCACATGTGCTTNTTTTTTTTTTTTTTTTACTGTAAAAGTAACCATGTGGTGGTCTGTCCATGGCTTAATAACAGAATAACAGGGCAAATATATTGCTTCTCTAATATTTAAATATTGAGACCCTGTCTAAAAAAAAAGGTAGGAAGGGTGGAAGGAAGGAAGGAAGGAAATGAAGGAAGGAAGGAAGGAAGGAAGGAAGGAAGGAAAGAAAGAAAGAAAGAAAGAAAGAAAGAAAGAAAGAAAGAAAGAAAGAAAGAAAGAAAGAAAGAAAGAAAGAAAGAAAAAAAGGAAAGATCTTCCAACTTCAATAATACCATTCCAGGGACCATGCCTTTCATAATTAAGCATGGATGGCCAGTGTGTTAGAAAAAGTTTAGGAGACTATAGTCCTACCTCATCAATATTGCAGGTTCAGTTGCTAACCACCTCAGTAAGGTGATATTGGAATAAAATGAGTCACATGAATTTTTACATGCCCTAAGTGGCTTACATGATAGTGGATTAAGTTTAGTAGCATTGTATCTAAAAATGTATAAATTTTAATTTAAAATATAGTATTAAAAATGCTATTGTTGGACCTTCCGTGGGCCATCATAATTTTGTTCATGAACAGTCTTTGCTGATGAGTTGTGGTATTGATTGTTGAAGACTGGGATAAAAATGAAAACGAAGTTTGGGAAGAATCTTGACTCAAGAAATTGGTTTCTGACATATTATGCTGCTTAGTAGCATTTTACATACAACAGAATTGATTTCACACCTGGAAAGAATATATTAAGATCTAATAATTATTTATCAACTGAATTGAAATAATGTTCAAACATTTGTTCATTGAAACTTTCACATGAATAGTTGTCCTCTCAGCAAACTATGTTCATTCATTTGTAAGAAAACCTTTTCAACTATCCCAGTTTTATCATTAGATTTACGAAATTCAATCACATCTTCAAGCTCCACTTTTCTTTCTGTATCTTTTTGCTGTTTGTTCATCTGTGTTTACTTACTACACTGGAATCATAGACCTTGCAAAGTAATCCATGAAAGCAGGAATCCCTTTCATCAATTCTTGTTTTGTTGACATCCATCCATGCATCATGAATGTTTTCAATCCCATCTAGAATGGTGTATCCTTTACAGAAGTTTCCAATTTACCAACATCCATCAAAGAAATGACAATGTATTGCAGTTATAGCCTTATGAAATGTATTTCTTAAATAATAAGGTTTGGAAGTTGAAATTAGTCTTTGACCCTTGGGGTTTGGCATAGAAGGTACCTTAACAGATGTGGTTATGATCATACATGTCTATCATAGCATTTTATTGGTAAGTGTCCATGAGCTACAACAACCTGAGAAGAACACCATTCTTTCTAAAAAGTATAAATCTACATCTACTGAAAATATTTAGTAATCTTGTTGCAAAGCAGATATTCTGGTATCCTGGCTTCTTGTTGCAATGTTAGTGCACAGTCATAGTAAATACAAGTATAATCCACAAGGGAACCATGGGTCATTTGGTATGATAAGTACTAGTTTCAAATTAGGGTCATCACCTGTGAACACCTGAGCCTTCACTAACTTCTGTATGGTCCTCTTCTTTGTGTTTTTGTCTTTTTGAGACAGGGCCTCCCTATAGCCCCAGCTGGCCTGGAACTCACTCTATAGACCAGGCTGGCCTTGGACTCACAGAGATCCACCTGCCTCTGCCTCCCTAGTGCTAGGATTAAAGGCATGCACCACCATGCCCTGCTATAGTCCTCCTCTTTTATGAAAAAAGTCTTAAATGACACCCCACACAAAGCTGTTTCACATACATTGAAAAGAATCTTCTTGATGTACATTCCTTCATCAGTAATCTTAACTAAAACTTACGAAGAATCTACTTCCATGTCTACACCAGCAGTTTTTTCACTTTTTATTTTTCTTGCTTTTTTTCAGAAAGCTCACCTGTCAACCTTTACTAACTACATACTTTTCACCTTCAGTTTCCTTGCTTCTCCAACCTGTCATATAACTTAATGTAGTTAGAGAGGACATTAGTCTAGGTTGGGCTTTGGCTGGGAGGACGGTTGTGGATATTGGCATATTCTCTGCAGAAGACCAAATATTTTTACCACACCAGCAATCAAGTTTTACTATTTACTTAATTACCTGTGTGCTCAGGAATATATAAAACTTTCAGTGTTCTTCAGTAGCTTTTGTTTGTATTCATAACATGCCTGCATGATGCAAGCAAGCAGCTTACATAGTTTTAGACATGGCTTCTTCACTAAGCTTAAATATTTTTAGTTTTAATTTTAAAGCAAGGAACAAGCAACAATTTCCTTCCCTGGAAAACTTAGAGACAAGTCTAGAGTCATTAACGCACCTTTTAAAAATAGTGATTCATCTTAGAGAACAAAGAGATCTTATCAGAAGAGGAGAAATATGAGTGTTGAGTTCAGTAGCTGTTCACATACAACGTTCATAAGTTCGTCTTGTTGTCCAATGTGAGTATGGTTTATGATGCCCAAAACAAACATTCACATCAAAGATCACTGGTCACAGATCTATAAGAGATATAACAGTAATAGGTATATTTGAAATATTACAAAATGTGATCCAGATATATATGCCTGGAAAAAAAAATGGCACCAATACTATTGTTTGTTGTATGGTTGTCCCAATGATTCAGTTTATAAAAGTACACTCTATTTGTAGAGCACAATAAAATGAAGCATACTCAAAGCACGGTATTCTTTTACTAAAGTAATGATAATATCCTGGCATTCCATATATCAAGAAGATGGATAGAACACTGAGACACTGAACATTATAATCAACATGGGAGTGATAAAAATCAAACAGCTAGAGATGAAGTGCACAATATCTGTGATGAAATATACATCACATATCATTGAGAATTGATTACACATTACAGAAGAAACTAATGGTGCTACTGAAACAGATATGGAACTCATCTAACATTATATCACTTAACTGAATAACTTTAAGCAGCTTCATAAAGCTTGAATTGGAGTACGCATAAGGAGCTGAAAATATTTAAATAAATATGGTTGGATTTTCAACGTTTATTAAAAATGGACTTACAGGAAAGTGGACTTAAGAATTTACAAATAAAGATATATAGGTAATGTGAATAAATTACAACCATGCACAATATAAACCAATAGTAAAGCAAGACTTAAAATAAACCAAAACACAAATAATGCTGCTCTAGTTTGATTTCAATTGCTGTGAAAAAAAATGCCACTCTGACCAATACAAACTTTATTTGGCTCACATGCACAGTCCATCATCAAGAGAAGCCAAAGTGGGAACTCAGGGCAGGAACCTGGGAAACAGAGCGAGGAGGAGAGCTGCTTGCTGGTGATCAGTGTTCAACCTACTTTCTTATACAACACAAGACCACATGCCCAGGGGTGCACCACGGTGGGCTGGGTCCTCCCAGATCATTCAACAATCAAGAAAATGCTGCATAGACATGGCCACTGGCCAGTATTATGGAGGCAATTCCCCAATTGAGGCTCCTTCAAACAAGATGTGTCAAGTTTACAACTTAAGCTGTCCAGCATGAACACCACCAAAATAAGAAATAGTGCAAGATGAAAAAGGAAAAACATGTTTGACATGCTAAAAAGCAAGTAGTCCTAGTTTAAATTGATTTTTCAATGATATTACTAATTATTACTGAATTTTTGGAGATTTTTCTACAATGTAGTATTGATGGGATTTAGAATTCGCTCCCTATCTGTAACCCTCCTGACAATCTCCATACAGTTTATGTAATATCATATATATATATATATATACATATATATATATATATATATATATATATATATATAATACATTGTATAAAGTCTGATTTGTTCCCCCAAATATTCTTCAGTGTGAGTCCGTCCACTTGCCCTACAGAGAGTTCCATCTCTGTAAGACTCTATCTTTCTGCCTCTCAATAGCCATCAATTCCCATCTTTGGGTTGGTTGTGATATCTCACACACTTCCCCATGTCTATGCTGAGGTATTTTTTTTCCTATTTCACCTTGCATAGGACTTGTACATGCTGTTACAATTGCTTTGAGTTTATATGAGTCACTGACCAGCTGTCTGAAGACTGTTTCCTTGTGGTCATCCACCACCTCTGGCAGTTACAAACTTCCTTCCACCTCTTCCATAATGATCCCTGGGGCTTGGGGGACAGAAGTTTGGAGTAGGTTAAGATTTATTACAATTTTAATTATTTTTATGCATATGTGTCTGTTTAGAGGTATTTGCATGTGAATGCATTTGCTTATGGAGGTAAGAAGAGGATTTGCATCTCCTGGAGCAGGCAGTTATGCATGACCAAACGTGGGTTCTGAGAAGAAAGCATGTCTCCTCTGTAAGAATATTATGCACCCTTGAAGGGAGAGCCACATCTCCTGTCCCAAAAATATCTCTTAAAAATTAAAAGTAAAGATATTTTCTTCAGATATCAAAAGCGGAAAGAAATAAACACCAACTGAGATGTGCCAAATAGAGTATTAACTAAAACTCCTCAACTAAAATGAATATAGTAGCACTAGGAATACTGGGAGGAGTAACTGTGGGGAGTATCTCTATACAACATGAAAGGCAAGTAAAACAGAAGCAAAAACAATACTGTGATGTAAAGTATAGAAAAATACGTTGTCTTCAAACACAATAAAGAAGCGAAATGAACAGTTTTCACATATTTCAAATTCTTATCTTTATTTGATCAGCTGTGATATTAAATTAAGATAATTTATGACTAAACTGCTATGGCATATCATTCATGCTGCCACTAAAATAGCACAACATAGTCATAGGCAATCAGCAAACAAAGGACAATAAGATTAAATCATGAATATCTGTCAGGTTTTCAAAAGTAGAAAAATAGAAATGAAAAGAGTAGAGATTAATATAAAGAGGAAACAAATATTAACAACATAGACCAAAACACAGGCATAGTAAAATTACATGAAATAATATTATACATTATAATAGGCAAGCACAATAACAATAACTTTACCAATATGTTAATGGACCTAAAGTACAACAAGATAGAAAAAACTGAATTTCAAAAGAAAATTGTCAATTGGAGATTCCTCATGAAGACTGGGCCCTTATCCAATGAGAACAGTTGTGAAACTCATTTTAGTATTTCCATTTGTGAACCAAGTTCCCAGAAAATCTGCCTCTGGAAACTCAATGTTATACAAATGCTGATCAACTGATTAGAACTTCAAAAAAAAAAAAAATCTGCAGGTCCAGAGCCTAATTACCATTTAGCTTGGGGCATCTTTAGCTGCCTAAGTAGCCACGTCTTGCCCACCTTTGTTTCTGACAACATCCACTGACTAACCGAAAACTCTTTTGGAATGTATTGACTTAGCAGACTCCCAGGACCCAACCATCAAAATCCTAAGAATGTCATCAGATAGCATCTGAGACCTATAATAACCCCCCCCACTTTGTCATGATCTGTATACTGAATGTATCCACCAATGTGAGTGAAAAGTATCTTGATTTATGACTTTTCTTTGTTCTGTTCCTATAAAACTCCATAAAACTGTTACCATATTGAAAAATGGAATCTGGGGCAATCTGAATCTGTGTTTCCAGGCCATGGGCACTCATTTGCCTTCAGAATAAACTATCTTTTATCCCCCACTTTGAGGTGAGAATTTTGCTTTTGTGTCCACAGATTGCACTGAAGACAGGAACTGAAGCAGCTGTGGGGGATAAGAGACTACTACGTGGGACTGTGACACCACGATAAAGTAAGTGAGATACTTGTTAAAGAAAATGAATTCCATTTCAAGTTTACACTAACATGAGAAGGTAAAATGTGTTTGCATTTGTTTATCAATTCTTTCATGAACAATATAATATTGCCGAATTTAACTCATGAATACCTGAATAAGAACATTCATTTTACAGTCTGTTTATTTGTGTTGTGGCTCTGATTAAAGAGAGAGACAAGAGAACATGTGGACTGAGTGGTGCTAAAACAGGAAATTCTCACCAACTTTTCTGATACATTTTATGCTTCAATAGCATTACAAAAAGATCTAGGAATCTTCATTTAGAATGCTGCTGCTGCATATGGAGCTGAGGTAGATGACAGGCTTCTGAGACACACAGGTCAAGTCTTCTTAACTGATTCTTAGCTGAGAGAGTAGCTTCAAAGAAACAATGTATCTATATTTTTTTCAAGAAAGGAAATCTTTGACATTTAAAATTCAAAAGGCATTGCTAAAACCTAGCACCCTGACAAGAATCTGTTAATGGGTAGCTAATTCATATGTATTTGTACAGCAACTTCAGCTAAACTAGGGTAATTTCTGGCACATTGGGTAAGAAGTAAATATGAGAAATCCAACACTCTTTCCATCAAACTAATAGTATTGAATTGGCACTGCCCAAATTCGTAAAATTGCTCCTAAGATTGTCTTACTTGTAGGCTGTTTTTTCCTCTTAAATAACCACATGACTGATTTTCTTAGCTAATTCATGGATCTTTTTAAATTAGTACTCAGAAAAATGTTGTGAACTCTAATTAAAACTACATGACTTACTTAGCATTATTTTGCATAATCTTTATTCTAACTGAAATGTCAAATTCTATTCCTCTTATATAGCACCTGCCTCATTCAATTACTTGAAAGTTCATGAAATTAAAGGAATTATTTTTGTTATCAGGTTTTGTGTGTGTCCAGTAACATTTCATATTATGAGATTAACAAGCAGTGGTATTGTCGTTTTTCCTATTGTGGAGATGAAGCATTTATTAGAGTTTAACTAATGCTTTCCTTGATTTGTGTCTTGTCACAAGGTGCCCAAAAGTAGACATGAACTATTGAACTCAGTACTATTAAACTTGATTTGTCACTTGTAACTTATCATATTCTGGGATTTCATATTTTTTGTAATTTTTAATTATATTTTTATGTATTTCATACAGAACATCTTAATCATCTTTATACCCTATTCCCCATTGACACCCTCTTGTAGCTCTTCCACTGGATTTCATGCATTCTGTCATTTGTGTTAAGACTTACAGAATCAAGTTAGTGTCCCCAGCTGTTCTTCGGTAAAAATTCATTCACTGAGGTCTAGTCAGAATATCTAAACTCCCTCCCTTTAAGAAGTTCAGCTCTTCCTCACCCAGCAGTAATCAGCTCCCACTAATTCTTCAGCTAAGATTGGGGGGCTTACTGCCCATTTCCCGAGCTCCATGCCTGGTTTTTGTCTGCTTGAGTTTGCATGGATCTTGTGCATATTTGTAACAAATAAAATGGTTAATCTTAATGGTATTTGTAATATGAAAATAGTAAAACCTAAGATCCAGTTTGATTTTTCATGCAGCTTGATTTTTTGGATATTATAAAAAATTTTCAACTGTTAGTACAGGTTTATGTCTACACCATTCACCTGAAATGTCTTTCACCTATGTGAAGGAAGCTGTTCTAAGGTTGTTTTGGTCCCAGTGAAGCATAGGTACCACCTGATGGTTTGCTCTGTTCCAGTCTCCTTTCAGTCTCTGAGTGGCCTGAGATTTGTTTCTGTCAACAGTATATGCCCCCTTCTAGTTTCAAGCCTTCAGATGCCTGACAATGTGGCTGCTGACTTCTCTAATACCCTAAATTTGCATGTAAGAAGCCAGAATGTACCTCTGGTAAAACCAAGTAAAAGGATGCAGAGCTGCAGGGTGTGGTGGCCCAAGCCTTTAATCCCAGCACTTGGGAGGCAGAGGCAGGCAGGTCTCTGAGTTCAAGGCCAGCCTGCTCTACAAAGCAAGCTCCAGGCCAGCTGGGACTAAAAGGAGACCCTGTCTCAAAAAACAAACAAACAAGTCTGCAGAGTTGTCAAACAAAGTTGGAGTGAGGAATTTCTCCATTAATTGTGCATCCCTCCATGCCTGTTTATGACTTGCCTCTTCCTTAGCTAATGATGATTCTAGCTACGGGGCCTGGAGAGATGGCTCAGTGCTTATGAGCACTGACTTTTCTTCCGGAGGACCAGGTTCTGTTCCCAGCACCCTCATGGCAGCTAACAACTGTCAACTCCAATTCCAGAGGATCTGATGCCTTCTCCTGACCTATGCAAGCATCACAAGACCCAGGTACACTTTCATGCATGCAGGCATAACAGTCATAAAAATAAATAAAATAATTTTTAAAAGATTCTATTTACTTAGTTGAATATCCTACTATGTTTACATCCTAATATATCACACCAGGAAGATTTTGATTTCCAAAGAGGCTCACATTCTAAAGTTAACTTTTTGTTTTGTTTAATTTTTATTTATTATTTTTCATGTGTATGAATGTACTGTCTGCATGTAGTTCTGTGCACCCGTGTCGTGCAATTCTGCAGAGGTCAGAAGAGGGCGTCAGATTCCCCTGGACCTGGAGTTAAAGACGGTTCTCAGCTGCCATGTGGGTGTTAGGGATCGAACCTGGGTCCTCTGCAAGAGCAGTCAGTGCTCTTAACCACTAGGCCGTCTCTCCAGCCCCAAAGTTAACTTTTTACTGGTGAATGCAAAATATCAGTACTCTCAATGAGCCAGTCACTTTGCCTCCATCTCTCAGAGCAACCCAGACACACCTAATAGATTGGCTGACTTCAGCTCACACTAAAAAATCATGACAAAAACAGAAAATGGTAAACAATCTGTAATAGAAACACTGGTAAAAATCCCCCTTGATCCCCAGAGACGCAAGTGGAAAATGCATGAATAGGTTAGGGAATAAATAAGTGAGCAAAAGTATGAATAATATCTAAGTGTTTTCATGGTAACTCTGTAGCAGACAGAAGTGATATTAAAAACAGAGGACCATCTAAAATACAGTGACTCACCATTCCTCAAAGCAGATCAACAGAGCCAAGTTAAATCATCTGTTTCTGTTAGCTAATTTTACAATCAAGGATCATAGTTAATTTAAAATGCCTTTTGAAACTCAACAATTATACTGCTAGTCATTTTACTTATTGATTAACTTTGCCAGTAGTAGCTATTGTTTATTTAATGTTGGGTTGTAAAATGTTTATGACGATGTATCCTAGTCACTTCGAGTTACAACACTTAAGATCAACAGTTTCGATTCACCCTTTAGATAAAGATGTAAATTAGAAATTATTTTTCATTGGCTTCCCTGTACAATTTACGCACATGCGAATTTTACAAAAATAATCCTCAGTCTATGGCGTTTGAAACTATAGTCAATAGTATTTTTTTTATGAATTTTCAATGAATTTTTGAAACTTTCATACAATGTATTTTGACAAAATTTAGATGCCTTCCCCCATCTTCATCTCCACTTCTACTTTCCACCTAAATGTAGTGATTAGTTCTTATGAGTAACTGAACAGATGTCTGGAAAACTCTGCTTCCTTGTACTCTCTTGCTATCTCTGGCTCCCTCCGTCTTTATGGCCCCTCATCCAAAATGATCCCAGAGATTTGGGATGTTAATGTTTGATAAAGGTATTCTATTCAGAGACAGTCCACAGCCTCTTAATCTTTGCATACTGGCCAGCTGTGGTTCTTAGACCACTATCTACTGAATAAGTAATCTTTCTGATGAGGACTGAGAGATGCATTAATCTATGTGTATAACTATAAATATTGGGAGTCAGTTTAATGCTACTTCTATTTAGCAGAATAGTAGTATTAGGCACTTCACCATGGCCTATGTACTGCCTAGCAACAGGCTCCTAGGTCAGATATAAATGTAATGTAAGGGCTCCATCTTATGAAGCAGACCTAAATCAAATTAGAAAGTTCTTGGTTGCTCCTATAATATTTGTGCCATTATGACACCAGTGGGCCTATCTTGCCAGGCTACTTGTTACAGATTGCAGGAGTCACAACCCCATAGGATTATGGTGAGGTTTTGTTTTGTTTTTCTGTAACATACATAGTACCTTCCAGCACTAAGAAGCTTGCTGACAGAGATAAACCTTAGAAGTCAGCACCAGCTTGATTTCTCATTTGCTCTACAGTTCATGCATGTAGTGTCTTTAGCAATGATGTTCTGGTGGGTAACCAAGATCAGTACTGTTTGAGCTCTATGGGATCTCTGGTCAACAGCTTCAAAATAGAGATATGATGCTTGGCTTTGGCTTTTTACTTTGCAAGCTTATTTGTTCTAATAGGAGCAATGTCCCTTCTCATAAGTTAACTCATTTTAATCAGTTTCCATATTTTTTGTATATTGTAGATGTTAGGTGGTAAAGACTTTTTACTACTCTATAGTTTGCCTCTTCACTGAAATAATGGTGTCCTTTGTTTTATTGTGGCACTTTAGTTTCATGAGATCCTATTTATCAAATATGGACTTAATGCCTACATTGTAAGACTCCTGTTCAGAATGTCATTTTTAATGTCTATATGTTCTATTCTGTACTTCTCTATCCCATTCAGTGTATCAGGTCTGATGTTAAAGTCATCGATCCATTTAAAATTGAGGTTTATGCAAATTAAGAGAAGGGGATCTAGTTTCATTCTTGTACATGCATTGTTCACTTACACCAGCACCATTTGTCGAACATGCTGTTTTTTCCCCAAAGTATATTTGTGGCTCCTTTGTAAAAATCAGTTGGCAGCAAATGCGTGAATTTAAATCTGGGCTTCAGTTCAAGTCTTCTGATAAATGTGTGTTTTTATTGCAGTATCATGATGTTTTTATTGCTATAGCTCTTTAGTATAATTTGAGATCATGGATGGTAACGTTCATGATAGGTCCTTTATTATTCAAGAGTATTTTGACTATCCTAGGAGTTTTATGTTTCCATATGGAATTTGAGATTATTTTTCAATTTCTGTGAAAAATTGTGTTGCAATTTGTATTGGACCATGTATTTAATTTACAAATTGCTTTTGATAGGCTGGCCATTTTCACAATATTAAGCCTAAAATCTGGGAGCATCTTTCCATTCTCTGGTATCTTCCTCCATTTCTTTCTTGAATGTCTTATGTTTTCGTTATATTCCTAATTTTATTTCTTTATGGTATAACCAGCATTTTATTATTCTTTATAACTTGAATATTCTACAAGTTTATGCTTGTCATATTACCATACTCTGATTAACCATTCAAAAACTGTCTTTCACTTTCCTAGTACACTGGTTGGTAGTATACTGGTCTGTCCTTGTCTCCTCCATTAAGAATTAAGCTAAAGGGACAGGTCTTGAACCTGGCTTGAGGACAACCTGTAGGAAGGTAGTTTCAATTTATCACATTGTACTGCTCCTTCCCAGATTGTCTGTTTTCTGCTCAGTCCCTGGGAGCCCTCATGAGGTTCTACTCTGTCTGCCTGACTCTGTATCCTGCCTTTAAAAGGTGTGGCTCTTGTATTCTTTATCTTTAAGATTCTGTCCAGAGTGTAAGTACAGTTTTAGACTCCCCATCTAAGACTGCTGGCTTTCTTACACTTTTTCTTTTCCTTTTTTTTAGGGGGGGTAGAGGGGATATGGGGTGGGGGGTTCTTTTGGAGTACAGGTTTCCCTTTAGTCCCAACTGCCCTGAAGCTTTCTATGTAGACCAGACTGGCCCTGAACTCACAGGGATCCACCTGCCTCTGCCTCTTGATTGCTGGGATTAAAGGCATGCACCACCCATGCTCAGCTTATTTTCTAAATCTCTACTCCCCACCTTGTGACTGCCTGTCACCAAGTGGCTGATCTCCATGCTCATCTATCTTGTCCATTCACCTATCTGGGCAGCTGTGAGATTTACAGCTTGCCTGCCCTGGGGATTTCCTTTGGAAAGTCTAATAAATTGTCTTCAAGCTTCTGTTTGAGTTCATTTAAAATTTTCTTATATTAATGAGAATAAGAACCTCATAAGGGGCCCACGATTTCCCTGGTATCATATGATAGTTCTGCTGGGATTCCCTGAAATTTTCAGTAACGCTTCATTCCAGACTTTTAATTCTATAATTAGAGGGGAGAGCCAACTCATTCCTGCAACCCTACACAATCTCATTCAATAAACTTTAATATGAAAATTCACATTTTCTGTAGTCAGGATTCCTTTTTCTGTAAAATAACAAAACACTGACACTATTGCCAGTCCGCTTACCTGCCAACAGAACAAGAGGATAAGCTCTTATTATGAATGGTAACAGACATGTTGGTTGTAAGATATAGAGAAAGCAGGCTGGAACTGACCTAGAGTGTCTTCCATGTTACCTAGCATTCATGCCACAGGAGGGTATTGAGTAGGGTACAGAAAGACATCATTGTTCTTGCTCTGCTGATAACTCGATGAACCAAAAAAGTCCAACAACCTAGGCAAGATATGCATGCCTACCTGTGCAATACTGGCTTTACTGTGTTGGGGATAACCAACTAAGCAATTGCCCTTTCATTGCATATGAGCCCTACTATAAGGGAGTGTGAAATGACTTACACCAGATGCTATAAGCCTAAAAGCCCAGGACTGGGAAGGTCAGGCAGGGAACTTACAGATATGCTTAACTAAATTGACATAGTAGCAAACTGTTTTCTAAATATTTATGCTTATATCCATAGACAAACCTGCTTCCAGCCTATGGGAATGGCTTTTATAAATGGATATACTCTGGATTAATGACATTTTTATCTTTTTAAAAATATTTTTATTGAACATTTGTACATTTCATACAACAGTTCTTAATCAAATTTAGATGCCCTCTCCCTCCATGCCCCTACTCCACCTCCCCCCAGACCCTAATGATCCACAGCAAAATCATGTGTTTTTGTGTCATGTGATTTGGGGGCCTGATCTCATTTCTTAGGCAAGCAAGCTCAATTTGATAATCCGGTCAAACAGATATGAATGAATGAATGAATGAATGAATGAATGAATGTAAATATGTGTGAAAATTAATATATCAAAGCACTCAAAACAGCCACACCCATCTCCATTGCACACACTGGAGATTGGGAAGGATGCATGAGATATTCTAAATCAATGTATGAAAAGGCTAGATGATCTATTCAGATCATCTGCAGCCAAGTGCGTACTTTCCTACTTAAAGCTGGAGAAAAAATATTAAATAAAACCATGGGGAGTGGATCTTGAGAACATAGTTCCAGACACAGAATTCCAATAATACAGTTCCATCAGCACAGTTCTTGGAGAGAGAGGGTCCTAAAAGATATCTAAGGGAAGAAGTGTCCTCTGAATTTTATCCCACACTTAAAATCTAAGTTTGAGTTAGCCTTTTATTTCTTCATGTAACTGAACATTATATTGGTGGCTTAGTAGTGCTGCATCAGCCTTAATCAGAGATGCCTCTCTACACAGTCAATGTCTATAAATACAGAGCCACATGTCTTCCCAGGATGAAGAGAATAAATAACGGTAGTAGGACCATAAACAATACATGTATTTCACCCTGCCAAAGCTCAGAGAACATTGCAGAATAGGGACAGGCTCTATAGACTTCACACAACCACTGTAATCATTAACTCATAGTTATAGTTACCTGCTTCCAGGCTGTACAAGGCAGGCTTAATCAATAATAGTTCAAGGAAGGTTAAGGAAGTCAAAAGGCCCTCTAATTTCCCTTGGAACATTTGGATATTAATAAGATTCTGGGAAAGGGATAATAACTGTCTTCAATTGTGTACTGTTTAGCTAACCAGGCTCTACTTGATAGCTCCAAAGCTTTGTTCACACAGACAGTCCTGTGTAATCTCAGTGTAGGTAACAAAACAGAAGGGGAAGACATGAATTTGAAAGAAAGCATTGTCAAAGGTTCGGGTACAAAGGTGCAGTAAACACGTTGGTGGGGTAGAATAAATAAAATGTTTTGCATAAATGTGCAAAATTGTCTTAAAACAAATTTAATTAATAAAAAAATTGTTAATTGACAACTGGCATTAAAATATTAAATTCAGTACCAATAACATTGTTCTTTTTTCCAAATGAAAAATTACGGAGATATAATATATGGTAAAAAATAGTATTTCTCAGAGATATATGTATTCTGCTCTATATATTGACTAACACTCAAGTAAGAAATTCAGTGAGGGAAATCAGTCTTTATCTTTTCACATACCGACAAACTAATTCAAGGTTCTTGGCAAGGAAAATGTCATCTGAACTCTGTTCAATTCAAGATGCTCATGATTTTCAATTAAAAATATCTAGACCATGAGTTTCACCTATTCATTTCATAGACATTAGATTTACATAGGAACACTTCTAGAAAATATCCACTGTTTTCTCCAGAAATAGTCATATGTTTGACCCTCCTCCCAAGGGGCAAATAATTATGTGAAAAGAATAAGTTGATAATTTTTAACGTGACTCTTTATAAAAAAACACAGTTTCTTCCTTGAATAAACGCCATTTTTCATACTTTAATTTTTAAATAATTGTATTTATTTACTTGTTTATCATTCTATGTATATTAGTGTTTTGTTTGCATATGTGTAAGTACATCTGGGTCATGTGATGCCTGCAGAAGTTAGAAAAAGGTGTCAGAACCCCTTGAACTGGAGTTACAAACCATTGTTAGCTATCAGTTATGGGAACTGAACACAGGATCTCTGTAAGAGCAGCCAGTACTCTTAACCCCTGAGCCATCTCTCCAGCCTCAAGATTTAGGGAAAAATAAACTCATTTGTTTGTATGTTTGTTTGTTTTTTCATTGGTTGGGTGCTTGCTTAGTCCGTTGGTTGTTTGGTTAGTTGAGACAGGGTGTCCCTGTAACCTAAGTTGACTAAATTCACTTATGTAGAACAGGCTGGCTTCAATCTGATAGAGATTTGTGTGCCTCTGCCTCCCCAGTCATTAAGGTTTGTAACACCTTACCCTGCAGACTTTCATTTTGTAGGGAAAAAAATCAAATGAACTTTTTGTGAATAAGTAGACATAGATCTGGAATCTCTCTAATGTATTTTAACTTTCTTTGTTCCGGCAGAAGTGGCATTTCTTTTATTATTCTTTTGAATCACATAAAATCACCAAAGACAACTATTAAACATAATAGCTAGGCACTTTAGATATTCAAGGTTGAAGTAACTAGGACATAACAGCAGATTTTAAAGAATAAGACTGTCAGTGTCAATGCTACAATTCCATTTATCAGCTCCATTAACTTCATGGTCAAAAAAAAAAAAAGGTAAGGAAAATACTTCTTCATACTTTCTTCTTCCCAGTGCAAATTTTATCTCACACACATGTGAACTGATGTAAACTTAAGAGATGCTATCAGCATTCTTTCATGTTGCTTGTATTGGTTTCCATAAAAATCTGTCACTGGAATAAAACTAATGATTTTATACATCTGGC
This sequence comes from Rhizomys pruinosus, assembly GCA_009823505.1. Lineage (NCBI taxonomy): Eukaryota > Metazoa > Chordata > Mammalia > Rodentia > Spalacidae > Rhizomys > Rhizomys pruinosus. The sequence continues at coordinate 4,237,964 of VZQC01012854.1, read as the reverse complement.
TCAGCCACACAGACTCCAATTTTTACATTTGTAATTTTAATTCAAGTCTTGTTTTTCTTTTCCTTAACTTTTGATACTTTTGTGCCATGAAAGTAGAAATATCAAAGGTTCACAAGCTTCAATAAAGCCAAACAAGTACTTACCATTTGATAGTAATTTTCACATGGACCAATTTAGATGACTATTTATCTCTCATTTCCTCATTTATATTGCAGTGTCGCACAATGGACTTTCTGGTATTTAGTGCTGAAAACCCTATTGGTGATGTGCAGTAAAATTTTACTGCTTGTCTCGGTAGAAAAAGGAACAATTCCTATACCTACTTTGCAGTTGAAAAGTTCAACCTTTATCTGTTTAGCCAGCTTTAATTCAAGTATAGGTCTCTCTACAGAGAGGAGAAATGCTGAACCATCAAGCTCTGTACAGCAGTCCCTGGAGCAAGTGATCTGCCTGCTGATGCTCCTTCAACTTGCTGCTTCATTTATGAGAATGTATGCTGAAGCATTTCTGGGGAAATCTTGGATGACAGATGTGTCAATAACTTACTTTTCTCCCTGGCTCTGTTAGTTCCTTGTGTATTAATTTATAAATATTAAAAATGTCATGTTATTGATAGGATATACACTACTTAACTCACATGATCCTTTTAAGAATCTTGGAATATATCTAATTTATTAGAAAGAAATGTGTACATTTATTTTTGCATATGTTGTTAGAGATGTATGTACTTCATTATTGAAGTAATTGTTTTTTGTTTAATTTCGCTAATGATCATCTCTCTTTAAATTTTTCCCCAAATATTTACCTGAAGCCATACATTCTAATATTTATTTTGCATATATTCATATCAGATGTGTTATACATACAAAGGTTATAAAGGAAATAACATAAACTTTACTTGAAATTATATTTATTTTTTATTTATTTTTTGGTCTTTTTGAGACAGGGTCTCCCTTTAGTCCCAGCTAGTCTGGAGCTCCCTATGTAGACTAGGCTGACCTTGAACTCACAGAGATCCGCCTGCCTCTGCCTCCCGAGTGCTGGGATTAAAGGTGTGCGCCACTGCACCCTGCTTGAATTTATTTTTATTTTATTATTTTTTTATTTATTTTATTTTTTTTTGAATTTATTTTTAATTAGAATACATGGAGCATTAAATTTTGCACCAACATTTCCTTTTATTTAGTTTAGTGTTTGTAAAATAATAACAGAAGGAAGCTTTCATTCTCTACATCCACATGCGCATCTCTGTCATGGACATAAACTACATTGCTGTGACAATTTTAATTGTTCCAGGGGATAATGATGGCTTGATTGCTTTACATAATTTTCTAAAAATCATGTGAGACAAATATAGTGGCCATTTCCTGAAACTCACACCAACTCCTACCTAAAATGTGAAATAATTATACTAAAATGCTTTTAGAATTCATTGAAATGTATTTACTTTTTGAGATGTCAAAATAGTACTAATGATTTGTATTATGTAAATAGTATTTATGATTTTATTATGTACATTTATGTCATTTATGTATGTAAAAAGGAGACAGAATTGCATATCAGTGTACTTGGATAATCTATAGTTTTCTCAGCATCATCAAACAGAATTGGTGGACATGTGTAAAGGAAAATTTAAATTTCATTGTGGACTAAAATGCTCTAAAGTTTGTTTTCATATGAATGAAATATTTCTTTATGAAAAACAATCATTTTAATTCTGTAGATAAATCCTGTTTTTAAGTGAGGAATGAGAGTGATTGATTGTAGGTAGCAAAACAATGGATGGAATAGGTTATTTTTCTATAAGATAGAATTTCTGAATTTTTACAAGTTGTAAGGTGAACTTGAAGGAATGGTAGGGTCAGAACTGTTCATTTTCCACACATGAAAACCTGCATTTAATTTGAAATGCATTGCGGCACCTGAAGTTTTGCCCTTTATAGTTTCATACTTATCATCTGCATAGCAAGCAGGAATGTAAGATTTCTATTTCATTTGTACATTTCACTCAAATGCATTTTACCAAATTGAGACAGAAAGTGTGAAGTGTGACTGGTTTCCATTTTTAGCTTCTTTTACCAGGTGCATTTAAAACTTGCCAAATGAAATTTTAATTACCTGGCAAAGTATTTGAAATGTACCTTATACTTCAAAAAGAAAAATTTAGTACTTATGCTTACATATTGATCATGATGTATTTGATTCATATCCTTTATTATTTAAATATAATTTCCAAATTGATGAGATTTTCTTGCTCTAACAATTCTGGGATAAAAAGAAACATTTAGAAAACTTGAACATAGTTCAGCAGATAAGAACAGTTGCTCCACAAACAAGGGGACCTGAGTTCAAATCACTGAAAGCCATGTCTGCTCAAGAACGCATCCGCAGTCTCAGCTCTGTGAGCCATGGAGAGAAGAGGATCACTAGGGAGGGCATAACACCAGGTTCAGTGAAGGACAAAGAAATTAGGTTAAGAATGACAGAGCAAGACCTGACATGCTCCTCTGACCTATGTTCACACACATGGATATGTGCACGTACACCTGCACTCACATGTGAACATACACCACACACATACACAGATACAAACAATAAAAAATGACAAAAAGTTATAATTGAATATCTCTTTGATATTTGTAATTTAGAGAGTTAATAAAGAACACTATATTTTATTGATTAAGTGTTGATATATATATATATACATATAAGTATATATATACACAGATATACTTTCACAAGAGAGGGATCTGTCTTTATATCTTAAACAGAAGTCTGTTTATTAAGCATAAAAAAGTACAGAACCAATAAAAGGCACATGAAGCATAGGTCACTCTAGGAACATGCTTTACTTCCATGTGGGACTGCCAGCGTGAGCCACCTGCAGACACGTGGTGGGACCAGACAGCATGGCAGGGGGCAGGGGGAGACAGGGACAGAGAGAGAGAGAGGGACACAGAGAAAGAGAGAGTCACAGAGAGAGAGAGAGGCACAGAGAGAGTTATGGTGGCTGGGGTCCACCCTTTATACCCATGGGGTGGGGCCTCAGGTAAGTGGGAAGGAGTCAGAGGATTGGCAGCTTCTGGAGGAAGTGGGCACCTGTGTGCCCCTTAGGATTCTGGGAATCCTGGACCTAACTTTCCATCCTTTTGCTTATGATAAGGAAATGGGGCCCTGTTCTCTCTCTTCTGCATCTGCTTCAGAGCTGATCAGGGGTGAAGACTTGGGGGAACACCTGTCAGGCTGGAGGGTTAGAATCCGGTTTCCCATTTTGGCTGCTTGGGGTGCTCTGCCCGGTGGGTTTGGTCCAGATCGATAGTGGCCAGTATTTTTAGTGGACATTTTCTCTGCAACTGAAAAGACAAGCTGGTTGAGTCTTACATGAGTATAACAGTGCAGGGACTTCACAGTACCAACAGGGGGCTACTGGGTGCATTAACAATTGGAGGGTCCCTGTCTAGGGAATGCAGAGGGGAAAAGGACCTGCACCCTGGTTTGAGAAATTGGAAAAAAGTTTTAGTACACAGAGCTCTAGAATGAGGGCCAGCTTTAGTACACAGGACTCCAGAATGAGAGCCATAACCATGAGAATATAAAAGGTGGTATTTTCTGGCATGGTGCATTAAATCTGTCATCTATCTCTGAGATATTTTCTAACATGACACAGTAGATTCCTAACTTGGCACAGTAGGTCTCTCACCTATTTCTCTGATAATAACCTATTTCATTTTCTCTTCTTTAGATTACAGTTTCCTGTTGGGGTGTTTAAAACCACACAGTTAGCTCAGATAAATGAAGTTTGTTTTGGTGTTAAGGTCAGTTGAGGTTCTGGTCCTTAAAGGGTCACTCAGGCCTTGCACCTGGCTCTCTTCACCAGGTCCATCTATGTGAGGACAAGGTCAGGCCTTGCTTGACCAGAGCTTCCCTTTGAAGCATGAGGAGTCTCTCCTCTATATGGACTTTCCTCCTTTGACTGGACACTGGCAGGATGAAGTCCTTTTAAGTGAATCTCCAAGACTTCCCTGGCTCGGGATGACTGGTGACTCGCTGCCACAGGACATGCACAAAGTTGTGGATGCAGGACCCTAGGACCCAAGTCGACCTCAGAGGGTGGGGGCCAAAATATTGTCCCATCAAATCCCTCTTGCCAAATCAGATTAGAGCTTTAAGTGTGGTTGCTAAACCTCCAAGAGGATTGTTTGAATTAATTTGGTACATTAATTACCATACAACTCCTAAGTAAAGCTTGAACATTGACTTAAGCACTGTTAATAAATTCTTAATTGCTGTGGCAAAAATATTCTGACCAATAATAAAAGCTCATGGTAGGAGCCTGGTAATGGATGCAGCACAGGCTAGGAAAGGATGGTAGTTACTGGCTTGTGTTGCTGGCTCATATTCAGCCTATTGTGTACAATATAGAAATATCTGGCCAAGAATGGCATTGCCCACAATGGGCACAGGCCAGTCCAATGAAGGCAATTATTGAGGTTTCTCAGCTCAGGTGTATCAAGTTGACATTAAACCTATGCAGTAAGTCCTACAATTTGTTCTTTAAGGTCTATGAAGGTCATTTAGGTACTCAAAATACAATGATTTAAACCATACAAGGCAAAACATTTCTAACAACATAGCCCATGAAACAAACCCAAGATAATAAAGAGGTTAGGGTTGGAGGGATGGCCTAGCAGTTAAGAGTGCCGACCACCCTTGCAGAGGACCCGTGTTCGATCCCCGGCACCCACATGGCAGCTGAGAACCATCTGTAACTCCAATTCCAGGAGAACTCCAGTTCCAGGGGAATCTGAGACCCTCTTCTGACCTCCACAGCATTGCACCGACATGGGTGCACAGACCTACATGCATACAGTACATTCATACACATAGAAAAATAAATAAATAAAAAATAAAGAGGTTAAAACCAGTACCTTCTCAAATGAAGGCCATGTCACTTGTCCCCAGATTTTGAATTATAGCTTCGAAAAGGAAAAGGAAGGGGGGGGGGGATTGTCACATACCAGCAGCAGGCAGATAATACTTAGGGCTCACCCAAATTGGTTACATTTGGACTGTCCGTGTGGTCGCCGGAAGTAAAACCTAATTTCTCTTAAAAATTTTAAAAGTAACATGTGCAGAGTATAACCGATATATAAAACAATTTTAGTATGTATGGGTAACTCGATATATGTCTGTTTCAATTGAGGCTGTAACTAGGTATATAGTACCTGGTAGGTGGAACACAATTTCTTGTATATGCCATAATTACATTAAAGATTCTTAAAAGTGAATAGTACTTCATGCATACACTAATAAATTTGGTGATGACACTTCGCAGAGGTTGTGCTAAGCAGAGGCACATGCATTGTAATCATTCAGACAGATTTTAATATGCTGTTTAACAATGTCATACACATACACACATGTATCCACACATTCCTTTAAGAGATTTTTATCCTAGCAGTTGTATTGAACCTTCATATGCATTGGAAAAAACACCTTTAGAAATATTATTTAACCCAAACTAGTGTACAGATTTAATGCAATCCCAATCAAAATCCCCAAGAATTTCTTCACAGTCTTAGAAAAAATATCCTCAATTTCATTTGGAAAAGCAAAAGACCCCGAATAGCCAAAGCAACACAGAGCGAAAAGAGCAATACAGGGGGGATTGCTATACCAGACATCAAACTATACTACCGGGCTATAGTCATAAAAACAGCCTGGTACTGGCACAAAAACAGACCAGTTGATCAATGGAATAAAACTGAAGATCCAAACCTGAGCTCATACAATTTCAGCCACCTCATATTTGACAAGGGGGCCAAGAAGACACAATGGAAGAAAGACAGCATCTTCAGCAAGTGGTGCTGGCAAAACTGGATCACCACTTGTAGAAGAATGAAATTAAACCCCTACCTCTCACCTTGTACAAAGGTCAACTCCAGATGGACCAAAGACCTCAACGTGAAACCCCAAACTCTGGAGGTGATAGAAGAGAAGCTTGGCAGCAGACTACAAGACATAGGTGTAGGAAAAGACTTCCTAAATCAGACAGCAGCTGCACAAGAAATAAGATCGACAATTGACAAATGGGACCTCATTAAACTCAAAAGCTTCTGTACATCAAAGGAAGCAATAAAGGAAGTGAGGAGAAGACCCACAGAGTGGGAGGAAACCTTCACAGCAGATACATCTGACAAAGCATTAATTTCCAGAGTATACAAGCTACTCAAAAAACAAAGAAGAAAGAAAACAAATGAATCATTCAAAAGATGGAGCAAAGATCTGAATAGAGACTTCACAGAGGAGGAGTTAGAGATGGCCGAGAAACATCTTAAGAAGTGTTCAACATCTCTGATAATTAAGGAAATGCAAATTAAAACCACTCTGAGATATCACCTTACTCCAATAAGACTGGCTAGGATCAGGAACATGAATGATACCAAGTGCTGGAGAGGTTGTGGGGAAAGGGGAACACTCATCCATTGCTGGTGGGAATGTAAACTTGTACAGCCACTATGGAAAGCAGTGTGGAGAACCCTTAGAAGACTCAAAATGAGCCTTCCATTTGACCCAGTCATACCACTCCTGGGTATATACCCACAAGACACAACTTACTGCAAAGATACATGCACAGCTATGTTTATTGCAGCTCTGTTCACAATAGCAAAAAGCTGGAACCAGCCCAGGTGCCCTTCAACTGACGAGTGGATAGAGAAAATGTGGTACATGTATACAATGGAATACTATGCAGCAGTAAAGAGGGACAACATCATGAAATTTGCAGGTAAATGGATGGAGCTGGAAGACATTATGTTAAGTGAAGTAACACAGTCCCAGAAAAACAAACGACAAATGGTGTCCCTCATATGTGGATGCTAGTACCAACAACCCAGATATAAATATTTCTCATGGAGAGGGAGGCATAGTAAAAGAACAACAGAAAGACTGCATCAGAAAATGGACTGAAATGGTGAATTGGAAAGGGGGGATGGGTGGGAGAGGGACACGGGTGTATATTCGATTAAGGCATATTTAATTGACGTGAGCTCAGCAAGTACCCAGTTTCGCCTAGACACTGTCTACAGGACACATGGTGTTTTAGGACTTAGTAAAAGTAAAAGTAAACATGTGTATATTAAACAACATTGGTTTACAGAATCTGATAAAAATGGTAATGCATCTGAATTAAATGGAGATATAATTCGCTGTTGCCCACATTTGCTTTACATAAAATCTGTAGAGCAAGAACTTTGGGATTGACACATACAAATGTTCTCTATAATTTCTCTGTTGTACAGTATCACCTTGTAGCATTCTCTTTAAGATGATTTAACGTAAAAATTAAGTTTGCTTCCCAAGTTAATCATATATAGTCACCCAAAACAACATGGGTGAATTTGATGAAATCTATGCCTTGACTCCACCCTATAGTCATGTATAATACAACTATCTTCTGGAGACTCATACGCTAAAAAAAAAGGGGGGGGGATACAGAAAGACATGAAACCTTTTCATCAAACCCTTGCAATTCAAATCTTAAAACTAACTATGGGAAAAGATTTGTTTGTTCCAACAGGACAAAACGTCACCAACTTAACGGCTGAGAAAGAAAAGATACAGGTTTGCATTGAGTAGGATGTACCAAAAAGTGGCAACGGAAAGGCTGACCCGTCTGAACATTCAAAGGAAGAAAAGCCTCAGATTGCCATAAACATCGAACCCCTCTGTGGATCCTACATGTAACAACTAGTTATAATGAGTCCTAATGAAACTTACCTTCTAGGTGCCACAAAGGTTCTGATATGAGAGACTTCCTTGCCTTCCCACCCATAGAACAAGGAGAAATATGACAATGATGAGGTCGCTCCCCAACTGTAAATTGGAGACAACTATTGTAGAGGTAATCTCTTATAAAACCGGTAAAACTGCTTTCTTTAATTGACTACTAGACATGGGAACTGTGGAAGGGATTACTCTCTGTTCAGAACCAAATATAATACTAAAGTCCTAGGGCTATGCACTCAGGCAAAATATATTAATACAGGAGCTCTGACATCAGCAATGGATTGTTCTACCAGGTGGATGTTGGCCAGGGGATCCAAGGCCCCACAAAAGGTAAGGGCTCCTTGCCTCTAAGTTGGGATACCTACAGGAGGAGAGGCAATAAGACCCTGCTGCCGAAGACCTGACGTTAACATGGGAGGGATGTATTGAGACCACACATGCAAGTGTACAGATGGCCTCTGGAATGCCAGAGAGTGTTACCAAAGGCCACTAAACCAATAAAGCAAATATGGGTCTCCCTGAGTCAAGCAAGACTCCACCGTCAGCACCAGCTACACCTCACCTGCCTGGAAATACTGTGCAGCAGAGGCAGCCATGTGCCTGTATATCCCAAATCTAATTGGCTATTGGCTCTCCCCTTGGAGAAATAACCCATGGCTGATGCCACAAGCTTACATCCTCTACAGGTTAGGAGATGTTATAAGCCACAGTAAGACCCTGTCATATTTAACAGGGGGGAAAATTGTAATTCATGGATTAACATATCCAAACATGTGTCTATGCTAAAGTAACCTACCATAACTATTAGTGCTGCTTAAATACCTATATATCTAATTGCTTGTTCTTCATTAGTAGGATCGAAAGGTTATTCCTGGACAAACTGTCAGCCCATGAAAGGAAACAGCCAGAATTGACCAGAGTCCAAGTCAACAGCTCCAGAGAGAGTGGACTGTTTTACCTCTCATCCACCTGTGCCCCTTTTCTAAGCCTAGGGAACAACCTGCGGAAGAGGGGGCGTGGTAGAATGTAAGGGCTGCGATTGGGGTGAATGGTGAAACTACAACAATATAGACTGGACACTCATTTGATCAACTTGATTGAACATACAAGCCCCCCCTGCTGGATGGTGGGACCCATGAGCTGTGTGGGTTTGGGCACAACTGCTTGCAAATTGGTTTTACATGAAGGATGCTTGTACTCACAAATTATCACTTATTTTTAAAAAAATGAAAACAAAACAAAACAAAAAAACAGAGAAAGATGCAGAACAGTTATGGCAGAATGCATGATCTGGGATGGGTTGGGGTGGGGTGGGGGGAAGGGAAGGGTAAATATGCCTGAACTGAATTGGAAAATGATGTATGAAATACACAAAGCTTCAATTAAGAAAAAGAAATATTATTTAAAACATGCAGCTCTGATTAATTGTGCTGCCAAGGCTTAGATGACATCTTGCACCTTTGGTTCTAAAACTCTGATCTTATTGAAATACTTTAACAAGTGATGGAAAACAGAATTATATATAATAATTAAAGAACTGACAATATCAAAGGTACTTAGGCTGTTTCATTGGAGGGATGGGATTGCAGGGGAAGCAATGTGCCATTGTCCAAGTACCAGAGTATGAATGAATCCAAAAAAGAAAAGAAAAATATGTTAGTGAACCCATAAATGTCAAAAAAATCAGGTCTTTAGATGTCTGGAAGCAAGAAAAACCTGGAAAAGAAAATTTTTTGTTGTAATACCTGTGGACACTTAAGCTTGTATCCTGAAGCAGACAAAAAATGGATTTCTGAAATAAATGGGGTTTATAAAGAAAAAACAATGAAAAAAAAAGGAAAAACAATGAAATGGAAAAATGCCAATATCTGAAATAATCCTTTAAAATTCGGCAAAAGTTTTGTAAACAAAATATAAAAAAACAAAACACTGGTTGTTAAAAAGCCAAAAGATGTAAAAATCTCAAATAAAAGCCTGCAAAAATTAACTATCCATACAAAAGTAAAAAATGAAAATTGATTGTATTTGGAAATGGATGTTGTTATAGAGTCTGATGTAATTCAGGCTTCCTGCCACGTGGTCTTGTTGTGGCTCAGCAGAAATGGGGCAGCCTCAAGATGGCACAGAGGAATGGGCATGGCTGCCCCTCCCTTCTGTTTGAAAAAAGCCCAGGGTAGTGACAGCAGAGGTTGGCATGGCGGTGTAGGGGAGGGGGAAGAATCGTATGGTGGGGCACCTGTGAGGCAGACTGGGGATGGGGGAGAGAGCTGTAGGAAGGAAGCCAAGTTTTTTAGCCTCAGAAGGGGAACAGCGTGGAGGAAACAAGTCCTCTAATGGGAGGCTAAAAATGAAGTTAGAGAGGAAGGAGGTAAAGTTTAGCTTCAAAGCACATCTGATGACTAGAGTGTGTCCACCCTAGTGTCAGGGGTGCTGGTCAGAGACCCCAGGTCTACCCGACCAACATGGGGTCTCTGAGATAGGACCTGCAAGCCTGTGAAGCCAACATCCTGAAAAATCACATCACAGGGGAGGCCAAAATTCGGGTCCGGATTCTGTCCCCAGCATCCCAGTGGACAACAATCTGGACGGAAAAAAAGGGGGGGAGGGGTAACCCCTTATTGTGCCGGCACTCAGAGGTCCAAAACAGGGAAGTGAAATGGGAGCTAAAATGCAGGAAGAATTGGATGGAAGAAAAAGTCAGAGAGAAGGAGGGAGAGGTAGAAGGAGGGAAGCAGGTGAGTGTAGGACACAGGAACCCAGTTTGAGGCAGTCTGCCTGTGGATTCAAAACAATGAAGGGCTAATGCTGAGAGAAGCAGAGGGAGGAGGGAGGAAGTACAAGGGGCAGAAGTGGGGGGAGAGAGAGAGAAGGGAGAGTGTGGGAGAGCAGAGTGGTACCTCATCATGAGATGTGGCAGCCGGTTGTCTGGAGAATACACTGCAGCAAGTCCATCCCAGGGGTTCCATAAAAAA
>VZQC01012854.1:4202960-4226935 GCA_009823505.1 Rhizomys pruinosus | reverse complement strand
AAAAAAAGGTTAGAAGGTCCTTTTCAGGGTGAGAATTGGCAAGCACTCTGCCAGATCAAAACGTCTTGAACCCGACTGAGTCCTCATGGCACCAATAATATTAAGTATAAAAAAGCAGGAAACCAATAAAAGGCACATGAAGCATAGGTCACTCTAGGAACATGCTTTACTTCCATGTGGGACTGTAAGCATGAGTCGCCTACAGACACGTGGTTGGACCAGACAGCAAGGCAGGGGATGGGGGGTGGGGGTGGGGGAATTGGGTCAGAGAGAGAGAGAGGGACACAGAGAAAGAGAGAGGCACAGAGAGAGAGAGAGGCACAGAGAGAGTTATGGCGGCTGGGGTCCACTATTTATACCCATGGGGCGGGGCCTCAGGTAAGTGGGAAGGAGTCAGAGGATTGGCTGTTTCTGGAGGAAGTGGGCACCTGTGTGCCCCTTAGGATTCTGAGAAGCCTGGACCTAACACTGTTAAAACTATTTCTTAGCTTATAATAATATACCTACTGATGAAGCCATAGATGCATGCTGAAAACTCTACATTACTTAGAAGACCTATCATATAATAGCAATCATATAATGTATGACACAGAGTTACATTAAAACACTTCTCATCAGAAGCTTGTACTAAATTTCAGAAATGATATAGTACTCACAATTAGCTTACATAAGTGAATCTCAAGTAAATTAAGAACTAATAAAATTATTTGCCTGTAAACTGGGCATGGTGGCACACTCCTTTGATCCCAGCACTTGGAGGCAGAGGCAGGTGGATCTCTATGACTTCAAGGCCAGCCTGGTCTACAGTAATGAGTTCTAGGCCAGCTGGGGCTACAGGGATAACTTATCTCAAAAACACACACACACACAAAAATCATATGCCTGTAAACATATTTCTACTTACTTTAAAATAAAAGGTGTCAGATCAGGGGCTACTCTTAAAGAGAACTCAGGTTCAATTTCCAGTATCCACATGGTGGCTAGCAATCCTCTGTATATCCAGGTCCAGAGAATCGGACACCCTCTTCTGACCTCTGTGGCCATTGCATGTCATGAGTGCACTTACATACATGCAGGCAATACATTCATAAACATAAAATAAAAATAATAAATAAATATAGCCTGTCCCCTTTGGAAGGATACATTTCAAGACCCCCTTCAGTGGATGCCTAAAACCAAATAAAAATATGCTACATTTATCCTGTATGCTTACAATATGATAAACTTGTCTTTATAAATTAGGGGGAATAGGGGACTAACAATAAGGAAACGGAACAATTACAATAGTATGCTGCAATTAAACGTAGGTGACTTTGGTTCCTCTAGAGCTACCTAAATGTACTTTGTAAAAATTTTTATTCTTTTTATTTTATGTATATGAATGGTTTTCTTGCATATTTAAGTGCACCAACATGCCCTCAGAAGTCAGAAGAGGGCTTTGGATTCCCCTTGAATCCTTCTATTGTTCTCAGACTGTGGTTAACACAGTTAACTCAAACCAAGAAAAGTGGGTGAGGGTAAAGAAGACTACTGTAAATAATTCCTCCAACCTCTATAATCTGTGAGAAAATTGGGCAGTGTAGTTCATAACTTTAAAAGTAAAATTCATTTGATAGTTTGAGAGAAACAGACCTCAAAATTGTTTGGGTTTCAGAGGTCAATTGAAAATATGTTATTTTCCATAAGGGTTCACAGCAGTGGGATCTCGTACATTTGTCATATTTTTTTGCTTGCAATAAAAATTATAAACTATATAAAAATACAGACTAAAAATTAATGGGAAAATGTCTCTGATAAAAGAAATTCCTGATCCAAAGCCATCATCCTAGGTGAGGTGATATTTATTTATTTTAGAAACTTGGGGGCTCGCAGGGGAGACGCCATAACGCGCCAGGCCAGGTACACAGCTCCTCAGCTCTAGGCGGGTTCTGGCGGGGGGCAGCTGGGAGAGGGTCTCGCTGTGAACCCGTCTACGGGGTCCCCGGCCNCAATTAGTTTCAGCAGATGAATGTTTATGCATTTGAATATACATAAATAAAACAAATGAAACTTGTCATTTAAATCCTAGCACAGAGTTTTAAAAGTCCCTCTACTAGTAAAGACATTAAAATGTGAAATCATACAGGATACTTTGACTTCATAATTACATCATAATGTTTTTAAAAATTTAGGTGCCATGTATGTGAGTTTCAGTGCCCTGTTCTCAGAGATTTTAAATTCTTGTGTATGACTGTATTTTCTGCATGTGTATAAGTGCTCCTGTGTCAGGCATTGGCTGTGGAAGTCAGAATAAGTTGTAATATTCCTCTGGAATTGGAGTTATGGACAGTTGTTAGCTACCATGTTGGATGTTGGGAATTGAACCAGGGTCCTCGGAAAGAGCATTCAGTGCACTCAACTGCTGAGCCATCTCTCCAGTCCCTGTTCTCAGTTTTAAATTATAATAAATTATTACTAACCTAATAAGAGTGAAGTACTAAAATCTGCATTATAACTAGCTGTAAAAGTTTTAAAAATCCAGTACTTAAAGGAATATAGTAGGTATTTCTGTGCTGAGAAGCATGACTACCAGAGCAAAGGGAATGTTTTTGTCTCCCTGTCATTGTTGGTTTTTGATCTAGATACAAAATAAGGCTTATCAAATACAGAAGGTAATTAGACATCTAATAGGCTAGGATAAATATAATACAAGTACTGATCTAGGAGTAAATTAGACAGTAATAAGTAATAATTAAGCATACGTAAATGTTGTGTTTCTATTTAACTGTCAACTTAACATAGCCTCAAATGAGCAGTTGCCTATATAGATCCATCTGGGGATGTAGCTCTGATTGATTGTTGTGATTGTTAACTGATATAGAAGAGCCCAGCCTACTGTGCTCAGCACCATTTCTGTACAATTGGTTTGGGGCTATAAGTAAATCTACCTAAGCAAGCAGAAAATCCATAATTCCTGCTTCATTTCTTTGGCTGTGAATTTAGTTCAGTGATGCTTAGGATAGCTATCAGCCTCACCTTCAAGTTTCTGCCTTGAATTTCTGTACTGATTTCCCTCAGTGATGGACTGTGCACCTGTAATGTTAAGCCGAATAAACTCCTTCCTTCCCTAAGATGCTTTCTGCCAGAGTGTCTTATCTTAACAACAGGAATGAAGCTAGAACATTAAAGAAACAGCTTACAGGGTGGGAGAGATGGCTCAGTGGTTAAGAGCACCAACTTCTCTTGCAGAGGACCTGGGTTCTATTCCCAATACCACATGGTGGATAACAACCATCTGTAACTTCAGTTTTCAGAAGATTCAACAACCTCTTCTGACCTCCACGAGCATTGCACAACATGGGTGCACTTACATACATGCAGGCAATACTGACTTACACAAAATAGGAGTATTAAATAAAATATTAAAAAAGAAATAGCTTAATTCTTTTTTTTAAGTTAATTTTTATTGAGTGCATTTCATACAACATTTCTCAATCAAATCTAGACTCTTTCCCCCATCCATGCCCACCCCTTATGACCCCCCCGCTCCCACCAGAGCTCATGGACTCTGTCGTAAATGTTAAGTCCTGTCTTGCTTAATTCTTATTTTAAAAGTTTTGTTTTTTATTTTTTAAAACAAATATGAAATATATTATTTTTAATTTTTGAATTCATGCAATAAAAATTGATGAAATTTATTTCCCCTCTCCCATCTGCATCAAAAACATCATTCTCCCATTGCCCCCCTATTCCAATGTACTCGGCTAAATACATGTTTAGAGAGAGAGTTTGATTTGTGTCCCCAAAAGAATCCCATACTTACGAACAGACTGTCTCTCCCGTACTCAGAAGCCATTGTTTCTACAATTATCCCTGAGTCTTAAAAGAAGAAATTTGAAATAGATGTCCTATTCAAGATGAACACTGCAGCTTCTTATTCTCTCTACATTAGCCAGTTGTAGGTTTTTTAGTTAATCACCATCTTCTGCATAAGGAAACACCTCTGGTGAGAATTGAAACGCATCTCATGTGTAGAAGTAACATTGAAAATGTGTCACACAGAAAATCATTCTCTGCATTTCACCAATGGTGGAACTCTGGGTTAGTCTCCATCTGTTGAAAAGTTTCTTTGATGAACAGTGTTAAAGAAGCTCCTCCATGCCACAGGAGGCCAAGAATTGAAAAGGGCATGAATGACCAAACCCTGGAGTTTAGGAATCTACAGAGTGTGATTCCATGACAGGTTGCCTATATTCTTCTTCACCCATCCAGGGCTCAGGGAACATTGCAGAAGAGGGGGCAGAAAGATTGTAAGAGCCAGGATGTCGTGCAAGACCAAAGGGAAAAAAACACTACAAGCTCTTGGGACCCTGTTCCTATGGACCTACAACAATAGTATCAGCATGCACAAGATCCATCCAAGCTCAGCTGGGCAACAACCAAACACAGAACTGCAGAAATGAGTAGTAGAGGCCAACCTTAGCTGAAGAAGTATTGGCAGCTGATTGTAGTGGGCTGAGGAAGAACTGGCCCTCTTTAGGAAAGGGACTCTGGATAGGCTGATCAGAGCTCAGGGGATAAGCTGGCAATGAGGAGTGGGCAGGGAGAGTAGTTTGCCTCAATGGACCCTAGGTCAAATTACAGAATGTGTGAAATCTGCTGGGAGGGGTGCTACAGGAGGGTGCCAAGGGAGAAGTGGGTATAAAGGTGATTAAGACTGATTGAAAAATTATGTATGGAACACATAAAAAATTCCTAGGAAAAAAGAAATGTACATTTATATGTAAGTATGAGGACATTTTTGGAATACAATAAGAAATTAGGTTAGTCAAGGGATATGGAAAAAGTAGACTTTTCCCTAAGATCTATAACCTCTCCCGCCATGTATATTCAGCTATGATTACAAAACCAAAAGTACACTCTCACTGAGTGGACCTTAATTCCAGTTAGACTGCTGCTGATTCCCTCCAAGGAAAAAAGTGCCAATACTGC
Source organism: Rhizomys pruinosus (assembly GCA_009823505.1). NCBI lineage: Eukaryota > Metazoa > Chordata > Mammalia > Rodentia > Spalacidae > Rhizomys > Rhizomys pruinosus. Next base: position 4,221,964 of record VZQC01012854.1, on the reverse strand, counting down.
ACCAATACCAAAAGGGTACTTAGTCACTCATTCATTAGGCTTTACATCAGGGTAAGATGATTGATTGATTCTCTCCCCTGGCAGTTTGCATAGTGTCCTCTGAGACAATGAGAACTAGTCTTCAGTAAGGATGCTTTCAGGTCAGTTCCAGCTTGATTGCTCCAAATCCTGTCTCCAAAGCATGGTCTGCCTTCAGTAATAGGGTCTTACAATCAAATTTTTAGAGGAAATCAAGGATTGTGGCAATAATCTGTGTTATTTTTGGAGTCTCTTAATCTAGTCTGACCAACAATATTGAACTAATGTATTTCCCTCTGGTTTTTAACAACATTTAGGAGTTACTTATCTTTTGTCTCACTCCCCCTGTAGAACTGTCCTCCCTCCTTAAAGTAGAGCCCTCTCTCCCCATTTCCCCCTTTATAACACCTGTCTCTTAGACAGGTAATAACCATCTCTCAAGCTCCTACTTCCCTTCACTCTTGGGTCCAGTGGTTACCTCAAGATATAAACTCACATCTAAAGCTTTGGTGCTAGGATCCACAAATGAGAGAGAACCTAAGTTGCTTGTTTCTCTGAATCTGTGTTATTTCACTTAGTAAAACTGGTTTTGGATCCATCCATTTACATGAAAGTTTCATGATTTCATTTTTCCTTACTGCTGACTAGAACTCCATGTGTAAATGTGCTATATTTTCATTATCCATTCATCAGTCGAGGGGCATCAAATTCTTTTCATTTCTTATATTTTAAATTTTAAATAGATACTACATGTCATGACTTACAAAAAGATTGACAATTGTCCCATATGAGAATCAATGATTTTTAAAATTGATGATGCGCTATTATGAATGTATTCCATGGTTTCCAAAGACCACTTTTTCTCTTGGTACTTTGGGATTTTCATAGTGAGTAAATAGGTGAAAGGCATTTGGGTTCTGTCATACAAGGTGCACATGTTTTCTATTCCAGTTTTTGTCCATAATCTTGCCATGGACCTTTGAACTATAAAATATGTATGATGTTACCTAAATATAGTTGTAAACTCTCAATTTGAAAATATCTGATTATTAGAGAACTGTTCCCGTGAACACTGCTATTTGTATACTTTATATTTTAGTATTTCTGATTTTTTGTAATTCTATATTGTAGTGATTTATTTTTCATTAAATTTCAAAAATATTCTTAAGCTCTATCAGATACCTTTTCCCTCAGATTTCTTATGCTACCATTGTATATCAATTTGCATATCACTTTATTGCTGCATCACATCATTTTCTATTAATTTTCCCGTTTTATTGATTTTTAAATATTATATTTTGTGCTGTTTCTGTATTTACATGTATTCAGTTGTGTAAGCCTATGTATGTGCATATGTGTAGAGGCCAGGAATCCATCTTTTATTTTTCTAATATCTATTGCTGCATACGTAATACATTATAACTATCTCATGGAAAACTAAACAGATCTACACTCCCTGAAAGTGACAGTTATTAGAAAAATCATGTTGAAATTTTTTTTATATCCAGTATACTATTTTTTGTCTTTTTGAGACAGGGTCTCCCTGCAGCCCCAGGTGTCCTGGAAATCACTATGTAGACCAGACTGACATTGAACTCACAGAGATCTGCCTGCCTCTGCCTCTGGAGTACTGGAATTAAAGGTGTGTGCCACTACACTGGGCCTTATATCTAGTACACTTTATAATGTGAATGTAAAGTCACATAACATCATCCCAAATTTTATAAAAATAAATCCTATGTCAGTACTTATGTACATTTTTAAACATTTTGAAAAAAATGTTTTGTGGGAAATATCTCTTAAGCTTTATCTACGCTTGCCAAACTATTGCAGTATATTAGTAAGATAGAGGACAGATGTTTGAACATGTCGAAATGAAATTTTACTTTATGAGAAGTTATCTTTCAAAACAATGTTCCCTGCATATTCTGGTGAGTAAACTTTTAGGGAAATTGTGTCCCTTTTACTACTAACCTCTGCAGGTAGATTTTTATAAGAGATTTCTTTAATTAATAAATATCTACATTACCATCTCCCTGATGCAATGAAAAGAGGTTGCAGTTTTACCCTGGCATCACTGACATTTGTTTTCTTATAATTTACCCACAGGATATTGACTGTGATAATTAGCTTCTCATACTTGGATGGTATTCTCATTCTTGTCAAAAGTTGCTATGAGCCAAGTTGTAGCATCAGATAATTAACGTCTAGTCTCTGGAACACTGAATGAGCGACTGTGAAAAACTTAATGGGAAAGTGCAGTCAGTGCTGCAGTGAGACAGCGAGTTTCAAAACACCCTGAATAACTATGCAGCACTCAACTGACCATTTCCAAGCAGGATTAGAGAAAAACAGCCTTTGCCAGATGATACAGTGTGGCCTGAGTTTTCTTTCATGACTAACATTTTAACAATTTTAATGAGGCTTATGCTTAGTTAATGACTTTATAAACACAGTCCTAATAAGAATGCTCAGAAATGATTTCATGTAAATGTCATATCTGTACTGTGCTCATGGAGTGTTGACATTAAACAAGAACAAAGGGTCACTGCATATAAAAATATGTGACAGAGAATTACGGATTGCTTTCTATATTGCACAAAAAAATTTAAGTCTAAAATTTCATGCATAGATATGAAGAATATAAAAGGTATGAAAGAGGGTGGAGAGATGGCTCAGCTTTTAAGAGCACTGGCTGCTCTTGCAGAGCACTGGGTTTGATTAACTTAGCCATATGATGTTTAACAACTTTCCATAATTCCAGTTCCAGGGGATCTGGCTACCTCTTCTGATTCTGCAGGCATTGCATGGCATGGGGATTTATGCATATACAAACAATATACACATATGAATAAAATTAATATATAGTTTAAAAAGAAAAGGTAAGAAAAGGGTGTATATATTTAAGAAAATGAATCACAGTATTAAAGTAAAAGTTAAGTATTAATGGGTATACTAACATAATTTAAAGTTAGTCTCCCATTTGACATTTCATGTGTTATTCAACTGCAACTTAAATTAGTGGAATCTTATTTCTACAAAAACTGAAAAAACTTATACTGTTCAGGTCTTTCTGGTCTCTGAGGATGAGATGTGAGCTGTCTGCTCTCACCCATTCCGCCATGCCCTCCCTGTCAAATTGCACTGTCTCCTCAAACCAAGAGCCAAATAAATCCTTCCTGGCTTAAAAATGTTTCTCCTGAGCAATATTTTATTCTAGGCATCTTCTGGATTATTTTTCATAGCATAGAGTACTAGCTGACATACTGTGTTTTTTCATATTTTATAGCTTTTATTACTAGTGTATATAAATTGTACAAAGTACAGAGCTCTATTATTACATGTCAACGCAAAGCATTCATGTTTTCCTTATCCACTGGTTTCCAGTTTGCTTCTCTTCATCTTCACACTCAGACTGACAAAGGGAGGAGACAGGGAGTTCATCTTTGGCCACTACTATATTCCTAAGGTGAAGAACTAATTTCGGCACAAGTATACTTCAATAAATATGTGATGAAAATTAAATTCTATGCATATATTCAATTTAAAATTAAGTTAATGTATTTGAAGTAGGGAACTGATACAGTATAGCAACATTTATGATTATAAAAACAGGTCACCACTGTAAAAATTATTTGTGTATGTGACATTCTTATATCATCAGTTTTACTTACGAACTGAACCAGTCCTGTTTTATCTGTTATTTAAAAGAAAATTCTACATATTTGTAGATCAAAAGATCATAAAATGTGTTTCATTTGGAATCACTAGTGTGAGGTACCTGGTCACAATGGATCATCAGTCAGAAAGGAGAGAGAAGTGAATGTTAAGAGGAATTATTTTAATTTTTCTAATAATAAAATGATAATTATAATAATTTAGGTACCAGTTGAATAACACATGGAATGTCAAATTTTGAATTTGCTAACTTTATTTGAAACTTTCGAAAAAATGAAAGTTGATCAATTAAAATATAATAATTACGTCAGAAATAAAAAAGTCAGATAAGAATTTATTTTGCTGTAAATGTTGCATGAAATGTAGGTTCATTTTTTTTTTCTCTTTGCTGTCCAAAAAAACCCAGAAGATTTCCTTCAAAACCCCAATTGGTAGATAGAGGTTGTATAATTTAAAACTTTACAGTCCAGAGGGAAGCAACTACATTGGTGCTGCTTTGTGAGGAAAGTGAAGAATTTTCTTTCCTATATCCCCATGAAACATCTTTAAAATTACCTGTGGTTGAATTGAGCCATATGACAGTCCCTAAGGCCAGGTATTTAATTGAAACTTGACATTGAATCTGAGATTGGAATGAATGTCACTGAAATAGCTTTGTTGCAAACAAAAGAGGAGAGATTCCCCCAGAGACATCAGAGTGAGGTCGTTAGGGGCAGAGATAGGCTGAACTCTGGGCGGCAGAAGCAGGACTCTGCTAGAAAAGCTGACTTCTCTTTCAAGTACTTGCCTTGAACACACATGCTCGTTGCCTACAAACAGGTAAAAGCAACCTCCTAATAATTTGTCTTCATGTTAAGATAAACTGACAAGACCTTCTTGAGTTCTTCCAAGCTAGATAAGAAAAGTGCCCAGTAATTTCACCATAAGACTGTGGGAAATATTAACAAAAAATATTTCATCTAGGTAGGCTACTTTATGTCTTAATTGAATGAGTGTAAATATTGGAGTTACCGCCAGGTGTGGTGCTGCACGCCTTTAATCCCAGCACTCGGGAGGCAGAGATAGGTGGATCTCTGTGAGTTCAAGGCCAGCCTGGTCTACAGAGCGAGCTTCAGGACACCTGGTACTAAAAGGGAGACCCTGTCTCAAAAATACCAAAAAAATAAATAAATAAATAAAGTGTAAAACTAAATAGTGGAGTTACCTCTCTTACCCATTTAACCTAAATTTGAATTACAATTTTCTGCAGACATGTTTTTAATATGTCATAATAGGCTCCAGTATAAGAGTAGCAAATATCCCCCACAACATTAACTGGTAAACACAGTAAAATCTCTGGTCTGTTAAAAGAAATGTACTTTCTAATTTCACTGGTCAATCATATATGGTCATGGGATCATCACTAGGATAGCATCAATCATATATGGTCACGGGATCATCACTAGGATAGCAGGTTTACCTTAAGTCATGTTAAATAGATGGGTAGGTGGAATAACTAGGGTGTTAATGAGACAGTGAACTTTTCCTGCCTGGTGTCCCTCCTCTCAGTGCAGTACTTCTGGATCTGGCCCAGACATGTAGGTCTCTGTAAGTCTGCCCAGTTTTCTGAATCACAAACCTGCATGCAGACAGCACATTCATACACATAAATAAATAAAAAAAATTAATAATAATAAAAAAAAGAAAAGTGTAATCTCGGGGGCTGGAGAGATGGCCTAGCGGTTAAGAGCGCCGACCGCTCTTACAGAGGACCCGGGTTGGATCCCCAGCACCCACATGGCGTCCGAGAACCGTCCGAAACTCCAATTCCAGGAGAACTCCAGTTCCAGGGGAATCTGACGTCCTCTTCTGACCTCCGCGGCATTGCAAGACACGGGTGCACAAACCTGCATGCAGACAGTACATTCATACACATACAGAAATAAAAATTTTTTAAAAAAGTGTAATCTCTGCTTTTCTTCACTTTCCTTCTCTAAATATGTTTTCTTTAATACTTAGGGCTGCCTTAGCATTTTACTTATTTCTAAAGCGTCCTTCTCCCCAACATGTGGCTGCCAGTGGGCCATGTGTTTCCCCTCTGTCCTGACTCTCAACCTGCATGGCTTCTTGACTTCTTTTTCCTTCTTTCCCTCCATTCTCCTCCTCAAGGCAGCTGCTAAGATTCCCAGCTTGCCTGCCCTGGGGATCTTTTTTATTTTTTTTAATCTTATAGTAAAATTGTCCTAAAGTTTCCATTTGGGTCCATTCTTGAATTATTTTATGAGCCGGGCATGGTGGCACATGGCTTTAATCCTAGCACTTGGGAATTCAAGGCTGGCCTGGTCTACATAGTGAATTCCTGGACAGCCAGAGCTACAGGGAGACCTTGTCTCAAAAAGACCAAAAAATTATTTTATGAATTAGACCACGAGCCCTCTAGGGGAATCACTTTTTCCCCATTTCACCAGTATCATATATTACAGGAAGCTTCCTTTGCCACAAGCAGGTGCAGTTTGGTCCTGCTAAGGGAAGGGGAACACAGTGCCTTGCAGACACTGTGGGGAACTCACCCCTGGGCACAGATGTCAGTCAATTACTTCTGTAACCCGACTGTATTAGTCAGGGTTCTCTAAAGAAAAAGAAGTAACAGGACGAATATATAGCTATATACAATTTATTGATTTGCTCACGTGACAGAGTTCAAGGAGTCCAACAGTAGCTGCACCACACTGTAAAGGCAGAGAGAATCCAGGAACTGCTCAGTCCACAAGGCTGGATGTCTCAGTAGTCCCAATCCAGTGCTGAAGGCCTGAATGGATTCCAGGAGATCTGCCGGTCTCAGTACACGCTGGGATCCGAAAGGTTGATCACAGCAGCAAGACGAACTCACCAGATGAGAGAGGCAAGCCGCAGGAGAAAATAAGGGACCAGCTCCTTCTGCCGTGGCCTTAAATACTGCCTGCCGGCAGAAGGTAACGCCCACATTTGGGGTGGGCCATCCGGGTTGAGGCAGTCCAATCAGAAGACCCTTAGTCCAGTCAAGTTGACACCCAGGATTAACCATCACACCGACCTTAGAGGTACTTCCAACTCAGGTTCTTAGCCTGGGACAATGGAATGTTTCCCACCTCGGTTGTGCTTTTTCCACCTGCCCAAAGACTGCTGGCCCCTGGACAGGAATTTCAGGCTGATAGCTGATGGCCTATCCTTAGCCTATGCCCACTCACAATTCACTTCACTGTTGGTGACCTGATAGGTCTCCTTCCAGCTCCACTTCACCCACAACAGTTATCCAGGTTGGTGGTCTAAAGGACCACTGTCCAACCCACTGGTCACTTGAATGAAATTCAGGCCTGCTTTTGCCTGTATGTGTGCAAAAATAACAGCCGGGAATTCTGTAATGATGGTAACGGATAATTTGATTTATTACCTACTATAGTTTACTTTTATCAGCAAAATGAAGTCAGTTCCCAGAGCCAATAACAGACCCCCAGTTCCATGCCACTGCACAATTCTGCTCTGCTTAGCATCCTGTACCTAGGCCATGTTGTTTGCTCCTTTTTGGGACAGGGTCCGAGAAATCCCATGACTCCCACATGGTACTCTAAAGGTTGCTAGCTGAGAACTAGCCTCTAATTCAAACTGGATCTTCCTACAATAAATAAATCCACATTGGAAAGCAACTCTTGAGATCAAAGCAGACACAGAAGAAAGGGGAACTGATTGGCAGCAGAATACTGGCCCTTTCTACATGATATTCAGGAGCTCTTAATAGACTTCTTAAAAGTTTGGACTATTGGGGCGGGAGAGATGGCCTAGCGGTTAAGAGCGCTGACTACTCTTGCAGAGGACCCGGGTTCGATCCCCAGCACCCACATGGTGGCTGAGAACTGTCTGTAACTCCAATTCCAGGAGAACTCCAGTTCCAGGGGAATCCAACACCTTCTTCTGACCTCCGCGGCATTGCACGACAAGGGTGCACAAACCTACATGCAGACAGTACATTCATACACATAAATAAATAAAATTAAATTTTAAAAAAGTTGGACTATTAAGAAAGGCAGGCATTCTTAATTTGATATTCTTTTACTCTGTTACATACAACTATTTAGATGGTGAGTGTGATAATATATGTTTTTTTTATGATATCCTTGAAGGAAAAAGAAATCTGATAATTCTACATGCAAAATAAGCACATGGAATCAATTTAAAAACTTACAGAATTAGGGTATTTTTAATCACAGAAAACATGTGTTTCCCTTAAGTCATTAATAACATTAAAGTATAATTTATATGAATAAATTTCAAATACAATGTGTTAGGTTGTGCCGGGGTAAAAAGCCAAGATGACACAGACCTGAAGGACCGTTCCGTTCCTTCTTTTCTGCTCTGGTGCTTGCATTTGCCTGGCCCCTGACCTGGCTTAATTGGCCAGATTCCAAGAGATTACCATCTCCCCTCCCCCTATACAAGGGTCTCCCCTCCTCTCAGAAAATGTGCTTCTTCATGGCCCTCCTGATGGTTGTGGGTTTGCCTGAGAGAGAGCATTTCCTGGAATAAATGCCTACCTTTATTTACATTTATTTATTTATTTATTTATTTATTTATTTATTTATTATTTTTTGAGACAGGGTCTCCCTGTAGCCCCAGCTGTCCTGGAACTTGCTCTGTAGACCAGGCTGGCCATGAACTCACAGACACCTGCCTGCCTCTGCCTCCCAGGTGCTAGGATCAAAGTCATGTGCCACAGTGCCTTTTTAATTCGTACTGATTCGGCTTTTTCTTAGCATCAGTTATACTTCTCACAATTGAAAACGAGAGAGGGGGAAAACAACCCAAAACATGGCGGACAGTGAGGAAAAAGTGTCCACCTTGGCATCAGGGTGGCAACCTGTTATCAGTGCAGCTCTTTGGTTCTGTTGCTCTCTGACCTTGGTTCCTAGGCATTTCTGAGCCTTTAAATAAGTATATGATTTTTCTCATTACTACAATAATTAATTCTTCTTTTTTCTAAGGTTAGCTAAAACACCTTGAAACAATCCTCATCAAACATGAAGCAAAATTCTAAAATTTGAAATAATTTGAAATAAAAAGGTAAAAATTGATGCTTAATATTTTATATCTTGAAAGTATGTAATTTCATTTGTAAATTTCCAAATGAAAATAGAAATTGGCCTTGGGCATATATGTTTAGTGTGAATTAAATAGATACAGCTTCCTAGGAATTATAAAGCACAGGCAGTTTTTTTTTTTTTAAATAAACCACATTTGGGGTTGGAGAGATGGCTCAGCAGTTAAGAGCACCAACTACTGTTGGAGATGACCTGGGTTCGATTCCCAGCCTCCACATGGCAGTTAAGAACCATCTTTAACTACAGTTCCAGAGGAATCTGACACCTTCTTCTGATCTCCACAGCAACTGCACCACACAGGTGCACCAACCTACATGCAGACAGTACACTCATACATATAAAAAATAATAAATAAATAAAAATTAAAATAAACCACATTTAAAAACTATTGATAGCTTTATAGAATAATTTCAGTATAATCTCCGAGTTATTGAAATATCACAATAATGCATAGTTTACATTGTAAACCGATTGTAAAATTTACATTAAATTCTTATAGAACCCCCTCAAATTACATTAAAACATACATGTAATTAAAAAAAAAGAATGACTGAAAAATAATGTATGAAACATAAAAATTTAGTGAAAAGAAAATTTAAAAATAAAAATAAATAAAATAAAAAGGTAAGTAAATTATAAGTAAATAGGAAATAATAAATGTATTAGATATAATAGGTAATTCTTTGGGCATAGTCTGTTTATCCAACAAAACATATAATAATAAAATACGATAATGGCAGACTTACTGCATACAGAAACGAGTGAGCAGAATCTTCAGAGAACATTCCACTTGACATTTAAAATTCATAGGGCCTGATGCTGACACAGGGGAGAATGAGCTTCCCCTAGAGGATCTTTACTTTCTTTCATAAAAGAACTTAAAAATGGACCCAAGTGGAAGCTTTAGGGCAATTTTATTACAATTTAAAGAAAAATACTCAGGGCAGGTGAGCTGTAAATATCAGTCAATGTCATAAGGAAGAGAATGTAGGGGAAAAAGTAAAAAAGCTATGGGGACATTCAGGCTTAGAGCCTGCATGGAGGTCAGACACAGCCCTACTGGCAGCACATGGTGGGAGAAGGAAGCTTCAGAGAAAAATTACAGAAATGTAAGGTGATAGGGCAGCCCAAAACATTAGAGAAAGCATGCTTAGAAAAGAGATATGAAGACAAAAACAGAGATTATTCTTTTCTGCAGAGTTCAGAAAAGTGGACAGACTTACAGAGTACTACATGTCTATGGCTCTGTCTAGAAGTACTGCACTGGGAGCTGGGATTGCGGGCAGGAAGAGTCCACTATCTTATCAAAGCACTATGTATGTATTCAGCCCATCTATTTAGCATGACTTAAGGTGAACCTACCTTCTAGGGGTGGTCCTATTACCAGAGAACTAGGAAAACATATCAGATGGTTCCTAAAAGCCCTTGCAATGTGATGGTAATTAAGAACACTGGTGCCATAAAAGCCCTGAGACAGGTGATAGAATTAGGGAGGTCAACAGGAATCCCTGCCACCACCTCACATACCCAAGATAGAAGTCTTTGTTTTCCCAAACTGCCACATTCCTGTAACTTTTGCAAGGATGGAAGTCCTTGTTTTCCAACACTGCCACATACTTGTAACTTTTGCAACCATGCTAATCTTGAACCACTTAATTATCATATATGTGTAATTTATCTTTTGCTTGCATTCTTCAAATTTGAGTACAAAGATTTCCCAGAAACTTGAGCATGGGGTCTGGTATCTTTACAGCATCATCCATGTGTCATTCCTATAGTGTAAGAATAAACTCCCCCTCTCCCCCGTCTTTGGCTGTTGGTTTCTGATTTTTCTGTAATATTTCTGGTGTCATCAGAAAGAGCAAGCCTAAATGGTAATAGAGGCTGCCGCTCCTGGACACTGCAGTATCCCATTCCTGGAACTGAAGATTATCTTCTCTGGATGTTTCCTTCCAGGAGGCCAGAAAAAGCTGCTTAGCCACGCACCTGAGTCTTTCACAAGGGAAGTGAGTAAGAGACAGAGAATACCTCTCCAGACTAGATAAGCACCACCCCAAGGTTAGACAGACAAGTAGAAACCTGCTTGGACTGATCCCCTGAAGGAGGCTGCATACAAAGTCTTGATGTGATACAAAGATGGCACTAGTCTCCAGTCAGGAAAGAAAAGGGACCATAATTAAAACCTCAATATGGTTCCAAGGTACTGGCCCCATTCAGGTAAAACAGGAATCAGGCTGGAAAGGGAACACCCCTCAAACCTCGATGTGATTTCAAGGAACTGGCCCTGTTCGAGGTAGAATAGGAATCCAACAGGAAAACTAGACAGCAATTTTCTTAAACTCTGAATGACTATCTGTGAATGTGAGAGTGAAAGTAATGGTCCCAAACCTCTGTGCAGGCATGGAACCTGATCCAGCCTCACCTGGCAGTTCTGCTTACCTAAGCCTGCAATTACCTTCGGGTGACCAAGCACAGGGATTATATGTCTGGCCCTAAGGTAAGACCTCTTAACAGACTAGCCCTCTTCACCCCCTCCTGTATACTTTTCATACATCCCAGGCACATATAAAATTTCAAATGTGTTTCTCTCAGTCCTAGTGTCAGACCCAGACTGACCTCTTAGTGATGATGGACAAATTTATACTAGGTTATGGATGAAATTATGGCACTAAAATGAAAGCCACCAAATTAAAAAAAAAAAAATTCTGTGAAGTTGAGTGGCTTGACATCAGGCCATCCTGGGGAAGAATCCCCTAGTCCAAATGGAAGCTACTTGAACTCTAAAACCCACCTACATACTTACCAGAAAAGGAGGTAAAACTGCCTCATAGCTGTGCAAATATGGAGGAAGTATTCTCCAGTCCACAATTAAAAGATGAGTGCTTGCTTGCAGATGACCATCCTAATCAAACTCTTTGATTATTGTGTTTTGTATCTCCCTAGTTTTCATCCAATTACATCATATGTGTTTATGACAATAATTTTCCATGCATTGTTTGAGATTTCATGTGATTATGTCATGTATGTCTATAAGATTTCTCATGTGTTGAGAACTCATGTAATTCTATCATCTATGTCTATGATAATTATCTTCATATGTTGCTTCTGTCAAAACAAACTGGCAACTTCAATTTTTCTTTTTATTCTTTTATTGTAAACAAAATTATTCATTTTGTTTTTGTTTTTATTTTGGAATACCCAATTAAAATACACATATGCAGATTTATAAATATGGATGTTTTGCTAATGTATCCAAAAGCATTATAGACTTGGGTATGTTAGGTCTGGGCTTCCCAGAATCCCAAGGAGCACACAGGTGCCCACTTTCTCCAGAGGTTGTTAATCTTCTGACCCCTTGCCCTGTACCTGAGGTCCCACCCCATGGCTTTGAATGGGTGGACCCCAGCCACCACTGCTGTTTCTCTGCCCCTCTCTGCCCCTGCCTTTGCCACTGCCCTGTCCCCGCCCCTGACACTGTCCCTGCCCTGCCCCTGTCCTTGCCCCTGCCATGCTGTCCAGTTCCACCATGCGTCTGCAGGTGACCTGTGCTGGCAGTCTCACATGGAAGTAAAACATGTTCCTGGAGTGACTTAAGTCTCATGTGCCTTTTGTTAAGGTTCATCTGTTTTTATAATCTAACATTATGGTGCTGTGCACTCAGTTGGGGTTTTAGATGTTTTGATCAGGCAGAGTGCTCACCAGCTTGGGATGTTTTTATTTGGCAGAGCGCTTGCCAGCTCTCACCCAAAAAGGACCTCTTAACCTTTTACTTGGAACCCCTGGACCTGCCAGCCCTATATTTCTCTGGATAGCCTGCTTCCACATTTCAGGATGAGGTTCCTGTCTGCTCACCCCCACTCTTCTCTCTCTCTCTCTCTCTCTCTCTCTCTCTCTCTCCTCCCCACTGTCTGCCCTCCGCGCATCTCTTCCTCTATGCCTTGCTCTCTGCTCCTTTGAACCCACTGAGATTGTTGCAGGCTACCTCACTGGGTTCCATGCCTGCCATGCTGAAATTGCAGACTCTAGGGTCCCACTCTGTAAATGACCTTCCCTGTGGACTTAGGATGCTGAGCCCATAGGCATGTAGGTCCCCAATCTGTACTTCTGAGTTTAAGAAAGGATGCTTCTTTAATACTCAAAAGTACTTTGCAGGCTGAGTTTTCCCAACCCATTCTTCCTGCTCCTCGCTGCTTTGCACCCCCAACTCTCCCAGCCTCTCTGCAAGATTTCTGCAGTAATAGACTGCACCCTCTTATTTTCTATCTTTTACTGTGCCTTCCCCGCTGCCTTGCTGCACCCCCAACCCCCACCATGCACCGCTTGCCTGCTTTTTTCCCCGCCAACATTCAAACAGATAGAGTAGATGCAGACGTTCATGGCAATCGGCTAATCCAGCCCAACATCTCAGACTGACATCTTGAGCTGTGTCTGCGCATGGTAGGAAGACTCCAATTTATATTGGATTTATAACAACTAGATGCCATGTTCTAATTCTCTTACTAATTTATTTAATGGCATGTTCTGAATCCTTACAATTTTTTTCTATTTTATTTTATTGGCTTTTCAATCCATTTCAAAATTTTAATACAATCAATTCTATTTTTTTTACTTTTGTATCTCTAATTTTACACAAGGCTTTTGTTTGTGATATTTTTGACCGCATTTTGCTTTTTAAACAAATTCTGGTTTTGTTTGTTTGTTGTTTTGTTTGTGTTTGTTTTGTTTTGTTTTGGTGTTTTTGAGACAGGATCTCCCTTTATCAGGCCTAGAGCTCGCTCTGTAGACAACAGGATCTGGACTTTGAACATCAGAGATCATCCTGCCTCTGCCTCCCAGCGCTGATAAAAAAAAAAAAAAAGGATGATTGTTTTTTTTTTTTGTTCACAAGACTTTTACCTAGATTTTAAGGGATTCCCCATTGTTAAGGTCATGTTTGTTGTCTGACCATCTGTCTGTTGTTATAACCATCTTCTTACAATGTGTTCTTTGTAACTGTATGTGTCTGATGTTCTCTGTGTGTTTTTTCAAAACAAAGTGGCCACTTCCAACTTCTTTTTTCTATCTGTGCACAAAAAACAATTAAGCTACTTTTGGCAGCCTCTTAAATTTTTTTTTTTCAAAAGCCCGATTTGAACCTGGATTTCTAGGTTTACACTACACTGGCTATATTCTGAAGGTTTATTTCTTATCTGTCCAAATTATTATTTTTCACAGTCATTTAAATATTTTTTTTCTTTTCCACCTTTATTCTTGTTTCCAGATGTCTAGAAGACTGATTTATTGACCCTTAAGGAGTTTTACTTACAGATGTTGGCTTCCTATAGATGTGCAACACCTTCTGACCCAAGACCATTTTATTGTTATATTTTATGGATTTTATTTCTTATTTGTTCTTTTTTCTGTTTATTAGGCATTAATTAATTTATAGTTTTTTTAATCAAATCTCGGACAGTGTCCGTCCCCCCCCCACCCCCCACCCCACAGAGCGAGATGAATCTGCCCAAACATGCTTATAGCATCTCTTTCTCACGCCTTTTCAATTAATTCTCCATGAGGAAGTGTGACTGATTTGAGGCAGAAGTTAGAATCCAACTGTTATCAGGTCAGTTCTTTGATGCGTCCTTTTCTGTTGTTGTTGTTTGTTTCCAATATGCATCAACTCCCACGGGCTTTTGTCGAAAGCTCAAGGGCGCCCTGCACAAGATTAGTGCAACAACTTAGGTATTGGCACTCGCACTCCCCCAGATTGCGGGATACCACTTGCGCTTTGTTTTCTGGGACGTGGACTCACCTAAGCGGGTGTACCTCTAGCCAAGCCAGTTTACCTGCAAAGCACGATGATGGTCGTCTTCACTCGTGCATCGAAACTCTCCTTCGTAGATGTACCACATTTTCCTCTATCCACTCATCAGTTTGAGGGGCATTTGGTTGGTTCCAGCTCCTCACCATTGTGAAGAGAGCTGAAGAAACAATGGTCATGCATGTATCTCTGTGGTGGCGTAAGTCTTGAGGGTACATGCCCAGGAGTGGTATGGCTGGGTCGGGTGGCAAGTTCATTCCAAGTCTTCCAAGGGTTCTCCACACTGCTTTCCATAGTGGCTGTACGAGTTTACATTCCCACCAGCAGTGGATGAGTGTTCCCCTTTCCCCACAACCTCTCCAGCACTTGGTATCATTTGTTTTCTTGATCCTAGCCAGTCTTATTGGAGTAAGATGATATCTTAAAGTGGTTTTGATTTGCATTTCCTTAATGATTAGTGATGTTGAACACTTCTTAAGGTGTTTCTCAGCCATCTCTAATTCCTCACTTGTGAAGTCTCTGTTCAACTCTTTGCTCCATCTATTGAGTGGGTCATTTGTTTTCTTTCTTCTTTGATCTTTGAGTAATTTATATATTCTGGAAACCAATGCTTTGTCAGATGTTTCTGTGGTGAAGTTTTCCTCTGAATCTGATGGCTTCATAGAAGGAATTTGGAGAATTCCCTTTGATTGTATCCTTCTAAGCAGTTTCAGTAATAATAGTTGTTAGTCTTTTTTAAATGTTTTATAGAATTCTGCATGAAACCGTTTGGGCCTGGGCTTTTTTTTAGTTGGGAGGGTTCTTATTACATCTCCAATTTCTTCATGTATTATGGGTCTGTTTAAGCTGTCGATCTCTTCTTGGTTGAAATTTGGTGATTCCCAGGATTTCAGATATTCATCCATTTCTTCTAGGTTTTCAAACTTGGTAGAGTATAGGTTTTTGAAGTATTCCCGTATGATTTTCTGGATCTTTTTCCTTGTCTGTTGTGATATTTCCCTTTTCATCATAGATTGTATTGATTTGGAGTTGTTCCTTCTTTCTTTTGGTTAGCTGGGCTAGATGTCTAACTATCTTGTTTATTCTTTCAAAGAACCAACTTTTGGATTCATTGATTTTTTTTTTGTATTGTTTTCTTTGTTTCTATTTCATTGATTTCTGCTTTGATTTTTGTTATTTCTTCCTGTCTGTGTAACTCTGTGTATGTTCTGCCCCCCTCTAGCTGCCCCCTCTGCCTCAACATTTCCTGTCCTAACTACTGCTTTCCATCTGCCTTCCCTCTGATCCTCTTCCTCCATTCTTTTTAGTCTCCCATTATAGCCATTCCATTTTGGATCCCTGAGTGCTGGCAAAATCAGGGATTCCCCCTGATTTTTCCCATCCAGATTTCTGTCTGTCTACCAGGATGCTGGGGATAGACTCTGGACCCGAATTTTGCCCTCCTCTGTGATTTTGGGACACTAAATTCACAGACCTGCAGGCCCTGATTTCAGAGACTCCCACACTGGTCATACGGACCTAGGGTCTCTGAGTGCCCACTTATAACTAGAGTGGATGCACCTTAGCACTAAGGTGGGTGCTTTCTGAGACTAAAAATAATACATTTCCTTCCTACAGACCTCTTTTCTCTCTCTCTCTCTCTCTCCCCCTCTCTTCCTCTCCCCTCTTCCTCATCCCTCTAACCCCTAATATGGGAGCCTCACACTCTTAAGGAGAGGCCCTGGGCCTCACACCCTTGGAGTGTCTCCTACACTATTTAAGAGAACTCAAACTCTACAAGGAAATTAACCCTAAGTTCCTTGAGGGACTCTGCTCTACTATCTGGCCAGGATATCAATTAGCTAACAATATTGCCTGGCCTGAGACAGGTACCTTAGATCCCCAGTTTCTCACAGCATTGAGATACTTCTGCCAGCACTCCAGTAAATGGTCAGAACGCTTGTGTGTACAGGCATTCTTTGCCCTTTGCACACGTCCCTCTCTTTATTCCTCTTGCCATTCTCATCAGGGAATGCAGAAACACCTAAGACCCCGGAACCTGTGCTACCAGGCTAGCCTTTGGCTATCCTAAAACAGGCCACCACCAATTATTCAGGAATCTTCTGCCTTGCCTTTCGAAAGCCAGATTCCATATTCCTGCAAAGTGTGCTACCCACCCCACTCTCACTGAATCCCACTCCCACCTTCTCCCTTAAATTTCCAAGCCAGATGCTATTCTGTGCTTGGCTCTATCTTTCACTTGAGCCTAGCCCCGGCTACCCTGAATTAAACTTTGCTCCGAAGACCTTAGACCTCGTGGCCTTTCATTTCAGGGGGAGCACACCATAACCTTACATTTGTTTATACAAAAACAGTATAAGGATCTTGGTTAGATATCTTTGTTATTGGTTAGATATATTTTGGGTTGGATGTACTTTCAAGATATTTTGTTTGTTTGTTTGTTTGTTTGTTTGCTTTGGTTTGATTTAATAAATTAAGCCATCTTCAGAGCTGGGGATGAATTCTGGGACTATTCTTCCTGTCTCATCTTTTCTGGCCTGTCCTTCATCCTGTTTCCTTCGGTAGGGCTCTGCATGCAGACAGATATTGCCTGTTTTGCTTTTCTGTTTGTTTGTTTGCATGTTTGTTTGTTTTGGAGTGAGGGTTCTTCCTGGGAAGCTCTGCTGGTTTGGATATCTCATATTTTTCTGATCTGCAGAAACTCTTGCCTTTAACCCTTAAATTAAGTCTTCATTAGACTACTTTTATTCTACCTATACCTAAATTTCTCATCAGTGATTAAAGCCAGGAATTTTAGGATGGCTTGAATAGCAGTCTCTGAAACTTGGGAGAACTCCCCAGGCTCCTAGAGATGGCCACTTGGCTGATGTGCTTCATTTTTTTCTGGCCAGAGATCTATTTGAAAATCTTCAGACTCATCCATCCTTTGGCACGTGGGTCAGACACAATAGCATGTGACTTCTCTTGGCGTACAGTAGGAGGAGCTATTTGCCAAGATGACCTAAGTCAGCCTCTTGCCTCAAAGAGAACAGACTGACAAAAAAATAAGACAATTATAATGTGTTCAGAATAACTACTATTAAACTCTATTATGTTTATTTTATTTTGTAAAAATTACTATATACTTTTATGTATACACAGAACACTAGACCACTCTGAAAATTCACTAAAACTGTTCTCTACAGTGTGTCTTCTGGGGCACTGAGCAGTGATGTTGATTTTGTGTCTGTTTCTTTCATTATCTTTCCTCCTCCTTTCTTCCTCATAGGAATCAAAAAGCCACCCTGGACCTGAGATGGAACAGCCACAAGACCACCAGCCCAAACAGCTTGGCAACCTGGCCCCTCTGACCCTGTATGCCATGCATTTGTTCTTTCTTCTTCATGCTTTCTAAGTTCCTGAATACTACTATAGGAGACTGTTAACTATAAACAACTTTAGTTAAATAATAATCATGAAAACTATTTTCTCATACTCTATGATTTTGGTATTTTCAATATTTAAATGACCTTTAAAAATGGATCCATTTTGTATTGTCTTATTAATTGACTAAATGCTTCTTATTACCCACTCATTACCTTCTTCTTTAATGGAATTGCGCTTAATTAAAATATTTTAAATATTAGCTTGTTTAAACATAATATTGCTTATGATTAGCTTTGAGTACAAATGAAATGTATAATCTTGTTTTCGATCCATTGTTGAGCTTGAAACCCACTTAGGAATATATGCCATATTAGAATGTAAATGACATTTCTGGAAATGCTTTCTTCAAATGAAAGAATTTATATATAGCAGCGGTTTATATGGCTCTGTTCAGCACAACCACTACTTATATAAAACGACATATAAAGACACACAAATAGACACACACAGACACATACATATACATGTGTATATGTTTGTGTGTCTGTATGTGTGTGTGTCTGTGTGTATATGTTTGTATGTATATATACAAAATACAGTTTGCTTTTAAGAATTTCTTTTCCATACACTTATGAAATATTAAGGTCCAATCAGATCATTAATGAACACTTAGTTCAACTTTTATAATTAAAATAATACTATAAAGTAAGACCAAAATTAATTATTTTCAATATGTTCAGATTTTCATCTAAAATAGAAAATGTACTCTGCATAGAAACTAAGAGGACTTTGTAAATGATGAAAGATTTTAAATATCATTAGTTTGGATTTAAAATTTTTTTTTCACATAAATTTATTTATTTATTTTTAACAAATCTAGACCCATATTCCCACTCATTCCCCCACCCCACCAGAGCTCGTGCATTCTGCCAAACATGCTTTCCATCTCTTAGTCTTTCTCAATATTTTCCATGGGGAAGTTGACTGTTTTGAGCAGAAGTTCACTGTTTCAGTCAGTTCTTTGATGCAGT
>VZQC01012854.1:4110822-4198214 GCA_009823505.1 Rhizomys pruinosus | reverse complement strand
TCTTTTAAGGCACAAATAATTGTACTTCCCAGACATTAGGCTTAAAGTTCACAGAAAATGTTTAGAAAAGTCCGACTATAATTTTCTCCATGATAAAAGTATTACTCAGATATAAGACTTCTGGTCTTGTCCAACACTGCAGTGTGACCTGTAACCAGAAATGTCAATCCACTATTGTCCTTATCAAAATTAAATGATGGCTAAATTTCTTCTCTCTCCTTGTCGAGAAGCCATTAAAGAAGGAACTCACCCTGTGACTCTAGCCACTACAATAGCTATCAAAATGCCTAGAAGAGTAAATCCTGAGTCTAGGCATAACATCTGAAACAAAACTGAAGCATAACCTAATAAATGAAGCATAACATAATAAATAAATGCTTTTTAAATGCCTCATCAAAAAAGTCTAATGGACTTAATTTGTAGATTCAAATTTCACCCTGTTCTTACTTCTCCTGGTTTCCTGCCTGGACCATGTGCAAATTCTCTTGCCTTTACTTCTCCTTCATAAGCATGAATCAAGGATTTATTTTCTCTATAGCTATACATTTGTGGTCTGTTAGAAAGAACAACTGAAGGGGTAGCCCAGTTGCCTACACAGCACCCCTATTCACCATGGAAGAAGCCAGAGTGAACAGTGGGCCAATTCCTTATAGGCAATGAAGGTAACCTCTTGAGGGAGAGAAATACTAAATAGGAGGCTGAGTCTAGCTAGAAAATTTTAGGGTAATAATCCTCCTAAAATGACCAGTTTATTTTTCCTTGCTTCTGCAAGTAGGTTGATCCCTACCTGAGTCTAGAGGTACCAAAACTGTCAGAAAGGGGAGGTATCTCTGCTGCTTTTGTACAAATCAATCAGGCATTGTTAGAGAAATTGCAAGGCAGCAATCAGTCTAGCATAGTAAAAAAAATTCATGGCAGGTGCTAGATGGAATAAAGGCCAAGAAAATAAAAAACATGTGTCTTTATGAAGGGGTACCTGGATTATTGTCTCTTAGCCCCATTAACAGGTACCATATTCATGATTCTACTAATCCTTTTGGAAGAACCATGTGTAATAAATAAATTCAGTAACTTTGTCATAAATGAAGTAAAGGCCATTAGATTTTAGGTTATTTGCCAAGAATATCATGGAGTTCCTCTTAAAGAAACATAAGAGATTATGTTGATGAAGAGGAGGGAATATAACGAACATAGAAAAACACATCAGATGCTTAAAAGCCCTTGCAATATGGTGGCAATTAAGAACTTTGGAGCAGGAAAAGCCCTGAGATATGAGATAGAACTGGGAGGTCAACAGGAATTGGGCCAACCCCCCCAACCCCTGTGGTTGCCCAGCACATAAGTCTTTGATTTCCAAAACTGAAATAATCCTGTAGCCTGTGCCAGGATGGAAGTAGTTGTTGTCGAAAACCTTAACATTTCTGTAACCTTTGCATCCATGTTACCTGTGAACCACTTACTCAGTTATCACATGTTTTATTTTAACCATATAACATATAGAACTTGTTAATGGGGCTAACAGAATAACCCAGTTAACCTTTCATAAAGACTCTTTTTTTTCTTGGCCTTTATTCAATCTAGTAGCTGTGTTGATTTTTTGTTTTGTTTTGTTTTGTTTTTTGTTTTACTATGCTAGATTGATTGCTGCTTTGCATTTTCTCTAAAAATGCTGCATTGATTTGTACAAAAACAGCACAGATACTTACGTTTTCTGACAGTTCCGGTTCCTCAAACCTGAGTATAAAGGTCCCCAGAGACTTGAGTAGAGGTGGAGGTTGCGTCTATACAGAATGATCCTTGTGCGTCCCATTAATGTAAGAATAAACTCCCTCTCCTCACCTGAATATGGATGTTGGTCTCTGATTGTTCCATAATACTATGACCGGATGATTGACCAGTGAAACTCGAAATGTGGGTCTTCACACAGACTAAATATTTTATAGTCTTGAACAACTACTTTTTGGTACTCTAACAATGCCATTACCGTGATTTCAGGGTCAGGGCTCTTGGAATTTTGTTGTGTTTGTTCATTTGTTTTTCTTTGAGTCTGCCTCTTCTGGTAGCCCCAGGTGTCCTGGAAATCCTCTTTAAAATGGGCTATCCTTGTTCTCACAGATATTCTCCTACCTCTGATCCTGCTCACCCCCATCAGTGCTGGGATTAAAGGTACACACCACTACACACAGCGGTTCTTCTTTTCATAAAAAGTAGGGCATCCGAAACCTAAGGCAAAGAAAATATATTGTGTTTCAGAATTCTGAAAATTAGCCAACCATGTTCAGCAGTCACAAGGACAATTGCTACTTGGTTTCAGAGAAATTTAGTCTGCTCTGTTTCTAGCCATCCCTTTCTAATTGTTGTTTGATTTTTGAATTCCTGGTAAAAATCCAGCAGCCACTCGGTGGAAAGTGGGGGAACACACACAAGAGAAAATGATTTCTTCACAACCGTATGAGGTGGGCCAGACCATGAGGTAGGCTAGATAAGCTCTATTTGTTCCCAAATCATTCCGTGTCTGACCTTGGCATAGACCACTGCTGTGCTGCAATTGAAGGCATACAGGGATTAAAGGCAGCCACCATAGCCACCTGGTTTGGGGAACTCTTAGAATGCAGAATTCAGGAATTCATCAGGGCATGCTCTCAAGCAGGATGTCTTAAAGTGTGGTGAGATTGCTTGCTAACCTCATACATCTGCTCTTTGTAAAATGCTTGATATGTTAATCAAATAGCTGTGTTCTGGTAAGAAGGCTCGTGTACTGAAGTAAATAGTTATATATTATAAATATAATATATATATAGTATATTATTGAGATATAGTAGGTACTATATAAACATAATATATAGATATATAATAGATAGAATTATATGTCCCAAACCCCAAGGGCCAATTGCTGCTCCTATTCTAGAGCAGGGTGGGGGGACTGTCCTGTCAATGGTAATAAAACTTCCTTTCAATTTTCCAGCATTGGTGTGCTTATTTCTAACCCACAATATCCCCTGTAATCCCCAAGGAGTTTTTTTCATTATTTATTGTTTTACATCGGTCTCTGTGAAGAACTGTATTGTGCAAATGGCCTGTTGGGCCCGCCGTTTTTTTGCCTCACTTAATTTTAAAGGATTCAAAACTTTCTGGATGTAAATGATCTTATCAATGAAGCAAAACACCGAGATCCTGCACTGCAGCTGCATGGTGACTCAGGTGATGGGTAGCCATTGGCAAAACAATGGGCTAAACATAAAACTTAAAGGGAACTTATAAGGGAAGAGATGTGCACTCAGAACTTCAAAACAATAAGTAGCTGGAAACCTGGAGTGCAGAAGGATGAACCCTACTCTTTTCCAAAACAACTCACACTTATGGAAATCCCTGACCATACTAGGAGGAATGTATGAACCCACTCTGAAGGCAGTGTTTCCTGAAACCCAACTGCTTTCATTAGGCTCATAAGCATAACACCATCTCTCACGGTGCCACTGTGCAGACTACATTTCCAATCCATAAACATTTATGGCATACAATCTAATGGCATACAAACCATGTAAGTGCCTAGAAAGAACATGTGTCCTTCAAGTTTATTAAACAAGATTTACCAGAAATAAAATGACAACAAAGAATATTGCTATGTGTGGTAGCAATATTTAGCACAGGGGAAGAAGAGGTTAGTTGATCTCTGTAAGTCAGGGGCCATCCTGGGCTATATATTAAGTTCCATGCCAGCCATGGTTACATAGTGAGGCCCATCTCTAACTAACTAACTAACTAACTAACTAACTAACTAACTACTAACAAACTAACAACAACAACAAATCATTAAAAAAACAATATCTGAAACATACTAAAAGAGAAATTTGGATAGAACTTAAAGGGAGGCTATACAAGCCCCCCTGAATGTTAAAAAAAAAAAAATTACTCCTGCTGAGAGGCCTTATCAGAATACAAGAAACATTATATACTGTTCTTTTCTTTCAAACCCTATAAAACTTTGAAAACACATTTTTTTTTAGTCTTTTTGAGACAGGGTCTCACTGTAGCCACAGCTGTCCTGGTACTCACTCCTTAGACCAGGCTGGCCTTCAAAACACAAAAAACCACCTGCCTCTGCCTCCCGAGTGTTAGGATTAAAGGCGTGCGCCACCATGCCTGGCGCATATTGTAAAACTTTTGTTTAAAGAAAGACCACGATGCATCCCTGAGCCTGATGGCTGGGAGTAGTCCAGATATTCTCCTGTTACCTCAATTCTTTGTAAAGTAACCAACTGGGAAAGAGTGTGAAGATCAGACCCCAGCTAATGGGGAAAAGAAACCTTTCTCTTCCCTTAATGATAAAAACCTCTCCATCCCCCAAGTTTCTGGGTCCTGTGTACTTGCTGGATCTTACTGACATTTTGCAAAAGTAAAATATGCCTTGCTGAGTTACTAGCTCTTTGAGTGTTCTGTGTGGAGAACTGATGGTGTCCTTGGACTTCAGATTTTATTTCTAAAAAGAACATTTTTAGCTCTAGTTTTAAAACTATGGCGCCAAAACATACCACCCCAGCCATAGATTTCTCTTCTGCAAAGAAGTCCTTCTGCCTTGCTAGTATCAGACTCTAGTCTCTTTACAAACACCATCCAACATATATTTTAACTCCCCTGTGGCTTGTGTTCCTATGTTTTCTGCACCAATTCCTGACAGGCAGCTCCCACCCTTCATTGACTAATAAAGGTCAATTTAGATTGTTAAGGTTGGATAGTTTATTTTATCTACCTGTGCATCTTTCCATTCTTATTCCTAGCAGAGCTAACACTTCCCCAGACTCAGATATAGAAAACATTTAAAAAAGTTAAACATTGTCAAAATATGATGACAAACTATAGTAGGTAATTATATATACCAAGAAAATTAAAACTATTTGGTCACAGATCATTTGCACATGAATTTTCATAGTAGAACTAATATTAGACCCCAAATTAGAAATGAGCTTTTTGTTTAACTCAAATATTGATAAAATTTGGCATTGATATAGTTTGATTTTATTCAACCATAAAAAGAAATGAAGTATGAATTCATGGTCTAATATTTTAAACTGTGAAAATATCACATGCTTTCTGATTATGATTCAATTTATATGATATGTCAGGCTAGGTGGACTCATAGAAATCCAGACTAGATTGATCTTTATCTAGGGCTGGGAGAAGTGTTGAGGCAGACAGTAATTAAGAGGCTTAGAAGAGGATGGAAATTCTCAAAGAGACAGAGAACAACTTTCAAGGGCAAGCCTTTTCCAAAGTCCTCATGTTATCCTATACTTCTTCATTCAAAAT
The DNA here is from genome assembly GCA_009823505.1 of Rhizomys pruinosus. Lineage (NCBI taxonomy): Eukaryota > Metazoa > Chordata > Mammalia > Rodentia > Spalacidae > Rhizomys > Rhizomys pruinosus. Next base: position 4,192,907 of record VZQC01012854.1, on the reverse strand, counting down.
AAGCAGGGAGAGGTCTTATGTTGTAACTGTGAGGTTAAAGGAGAACCAGATGGATATGAAGCTTGTTGATGACTCCAAAATGAGGGGTAAACTATGGAAAATAAACGTGGTTTAATATTCCTCCCCATCTAAATCACACCCTTGACTTAACATAGAATTAATTAAAGAAAAGAAAGAGAAAGAAAGAAAGAAAGAAAGAAGAAAGAAAGAAAGAAAGAAAGAAAGAAAGAAAGAAAGAAAGAAAGAAAGAAAGAAAGAAAGAAAGAAAGAAAGAAAGAAAGAAAGAAAAAATAATCTGTGCTAGCCTGCTAAGTGTGGGTGCAGTTTTCAAGTCTCAGGGTCATGTCAAGCAGGATGGGACACTTTCCACGCCCCTCTCAATAAACTCTCTGTGGACAAAGTCTTGTGACTCCTAGTTGATTGTTCTCTCCCAATGGGCTCACTTTGATCTCCAATGTGTTTCTTTCTACTTTTACCTTATTTAAAGCTCACCTTAGCTTTCCTCTGATCTCCAGTTCAAACTTTCTTTAGAGGTATTCTACAATAGGGCTTCTGAAATTTTCTTACTACTCACAGCTGTTTAAGTCTGAGAAAAATTTTATACAGCCTCAAATTGTGTGTGTGTGTGAGATGCATATACATATATGTGAATCAGACCCATGATGATAAAAAACAGAGAATTTTATTTTAAAATATTTTATTTACTAATTTTGTCATTTTTAAAGATTATAGTAAATTTCCATGTCAATGAAACAGCTGTACTTATTTTTACATGAAAAATTAAATCTTGCCTGAACATTAAATACTGCAAGATTTTAGAACATCATAAATGTGTTTTATGAGTTGACTGATATTTCAATTTCATAATCATCAAGGCTTATAACACTATTAAACAATAATACTTAATAGAATAAAGCAGAAATATGCTGATGGCCATTTAAAAATTATTGTAAATTGTGCTCGCATATGTGCGTGTGTGTGTGTGTGTGTGTGTGTGAGTGTGTGAAACTCAAGACAGGAACTGAAAAAGCTATTTTTAAAAATCAAATATTCTAACCTAATAAAATCCAGATATACTGATTTGATATGTCCATAATGAGGAATAATATAAAATTATTAAAGTCTTTATTTTACATAATTAAACCATCATGTTTCCTTTTCTAGAGTTCTTTTATTTTTATTTATTTATTTTTTTAAATTTATTTTTGTATGTGTATGAATGTACTGTCTGCATGTAGGTTTGTGCACCCATGTCGTGCAAAGCCGCGGAGGTCAGAAGAGGGTCTCGGATTCCCCTGGAACTGGAGTTCTCGTGGAATTGGAATTACGGACGGTTCTTAGACGCCATGTGGGTGCTGGGGATCGAACCTGGGTCCTCTGCAAGAGCAGTTGGTGCTCCTAACCGCTAGGCTATCTCTCCAGCCCCTAGAGTTCTTTTAAATGTTTTCATATTTTGTGGTTTTAAGTGATTTGTCTGAACTCATGCATGCACTGCCCATGTCAAGAAGAGGACATCAGAGTCCATGGAACTGTAGTTGCAGGCAGTTGTTAGCCACCATGGGGGTGGTGGGAACTGAAGCTGGGTCCTTTAAAAGAGCAACCAAGTCTCTTAACTGATAACCATCTCTCCACCCCTTATTGTGTTTCTATAAATGCACAAAACTTTATATATGCAGTAAAATCACTGCAACTCAACTCATTTTACACAGTAGCCTCAAGTCTTAATTGGGGTTTGTCAGGAGCCCTGCATTGGCACTACATGGCCTGACAGCAGTATGCAGTGGATGGTGAATATGTGTTCAGAGCTAATAAGGCCACAGTGACTCACATGACACAACACCAGCAACCACTGCCAGAAACAAACAACTTGGATTCATTATGCATCTCAATTCTAATTAAGTTGGTTGTTGCAGCAATTTTTTTCACTTGTCAAATTTTTCAGAATCCCCCAACACTCAGTTCAATGACAAGTTCCAGCATTCCAAGATGTGTTGTAAGCCACAGTTTAAGGAGAGACATCTGTTAAACTGAAGTCATTACATACAAGAATGGGGGTGATTTGACAATCTCTAGTAAAACGGTAGACATAGAAGTGACTGCTACAAAGCATAGTTCTTTTAGTAATTAGACACAAATATATCACAGAATTAGATAATGGTGATTAAGGCATAATCAAAAATGCTAAAGTTTCATATTTAAAAACTGTGAATCAATGGTATGTAACTGATGCCAATTAAAACACAAATACTATAATTAAAATATGATTTACAAGTGTGATAATTTTAACCTTGATGAAGCACATAATTTACTGGTTACAATATATCTAAAAATACCATAAGTACTTGGAGACATGGCTTAGCAGTTAAGAGTACTGGCTGTTATTGCAGAGGATCTAGGTTTGGCTCCAAGAACCCACATTGTGGCTAACTTTGGTAGCTATGGTTCAGGGTGCCAACAACCATTTCTGGCCTTCACAGGCATTGCATGTGCAACTGGATTACAAGCATGCAGGACACTTACACACTAAAATAAAATAAAATAAAATTAAGATAGAAGACTATATTAGGGTATGACTTTTACAAGTGGACATAATCTGGATTTATGATTTTTAATTAACCACAGTAAAACATGTGATTGTGTATTGTGACAAGGGCAACTGGGCTCATTTCCTTGACAGCCACAGTTTGGTACTCTACCCCAAAAGGTAATGAGTTAATTAATTAACAAATGTGGGCGTGCTTGAGAATGAACATATCAAACCACTGAAGGGTGGTGCACCCATCTCCATTGCACACAGTGGAAAGTGGGAAGAACACTTGACCTTGAGTAAATGAGATATTCCAGAACTATGGATGAAAAGACTCTGGATGGTCTACTAAGATTAGGATGGAACCAAGCTTGTACTTCCCCAGTTGAAACTGGAGAAACCATTTTGAGTAGAACCATGGGTGGGGCCAGACTCCAGATATAGTTCTAGGGTCAGTGTTCTAACAAGACAGCTCCATCAGCACAGTTCTAGGAGATAAATGGAACAAGTGTCCTTTGAGTTTGGAGCCATTCTTGAAAACTAAATTTAAATGTTAAAATATTTTTTCAGATGATAATAATGTCAGCACAGTAATGTCACACTGAATTTTCTATTATAATGTGAATCTCTTGAAAACTACTATTTAAATGATCACAACACGGATGTGTAGAGTAGATAATGACATAGTATTTTATATATTATGATTTAATACATAAGTGTGTGTTTTTCCATACTAAACTTATACATAAAGAAGACATGAAAGCCAGCCTGGTCTACAAAGCAAGTTCCAGGCCAGCTGACGCTACAGGGAGACCCGGTCTCAGACAAAATATTAGATTTTATTTTATTTAAGTTTTTATTTTTATTTTTATTTTTTTTTATTTTTTTATTTTTTTATTTTTTATTTATTTATTTTTTTTTTTTGGTGGGGGAGGAAGTCAAGGCTTTATTCACAACCAGGCTGGAAGTAAGCCCAGGGGAGTAATCTCCAAAGCTAGGCAACAATGCTTTTCCAGTATACATAGACAACTGAGCATCATTTCAGACCACTCTGGCATTGGTAGGCATCAGACCATTTCCAGCCTTCGTGACCGTGAACCACACAAGGGTCTTCAACGTATGCCCCTCCCCATCCTTTTATAACTAATAGGTTGGAATTCCAAGCTGGGAACCATGTTAACAATAGCAAGAGTGAAAATTATACACCTGTTTTCTCAATTTTTTTTTTAGATTTTATAAATTCACAAAGTATTCCTGCATATATGAGATGAGACAGTCCTATATAAAACTTGATTTTTTTTGTATTTTTTTTTTTGGTCTTTTGGAGACAGTGTGTCCCTGTAGCCCCAACTGTCCTGGAACTCACTCTGTATACCAGGCTAGCCTTGAACTCACAATGATCCTCCTGCCTCTGCTTCTCGAGTGCTAGGATTAAATGCGTGCACCACCACACTAGGCAGAACTTGATATTTAATGTAAGAACTTTGACATAAAATATTGTGCTCAAAAAAGCAAAATGACAACATTACAAAACAGGTGCAATGTAGTTTATATTATCATGAAAGACAATAGGTCACATAATAGAAGTAGACATAAACTAAATTTTACCTCCATGGTTATTGAATGAAAAACAATAGGTTACATTAGAGTAGCTATAATTATTTCTATGCATATGGTTAGTATTAAAACTTGAACAGTGGGGAGTGTATTGATGGCTCTGTGGGTAAGAGCACTGAGTGCTCTTGCAGAGGACACATGTTTGATTCCCAGCATGCACATGGTGACTAAAAAGCTTTTGTAACTCCAATTCCAGGGGATTCAACACCCCCTTCTGGATTTCATATGATTTTCATGACACAGGTATGCTTACATATATGTGGATAATGTGGTCATATGAAAAATAAAATTAAATAAAGTATTTTAAGAAATTGAATAATAACAGATTTGTGCTGATAATTTTTATAACTTAAAGAATTAAAGTTCTGGTGCTAAAAGTATTACAACAATGTGATTAATGATTATATCAATACTTACTATACATTTTAGACATTACAAAATCATCATCTAGATGAAAAACTAAAAATCACTGTCAAAATAGTAGTAAAAATAGGCAAAATTATAAACAATAATTTGATGAAATATTCAAATAACTAAGAATGGGGCAAATAGAAAATGGACCAATATGTGACATGATTTTATAATTCTCTGTCCAGCCAAAGTTTGAAACTGAAATATCTCAAGGCATAAGTTTGGTCATTGGTATTGTAAACTGATTGTATCATTTCACTTAAAAACATTTATTATGCCTATATCTGGTGGCCCAGTCCATAATCTTGAAGCAAAGTGGTTAATCCCTCAAAAAAAAAAAAAATCAAAGTTCTTGGATGAAAGACACCTGTGCATTGAAAGGGTAATCTAAACAAAATATTCTATGTGCCTGTTTACAATACTACACAATAGTCAGAGGCAGTAAATCAGAGGTATACTAAACAACATATGAGTGTTGATTTCAGACTATGTAAATATAAAAATGCACCAAAATATAGTATGTATTAAAATGTCTGATTGGCTCTTCTAAAACAAACTAGGACCAATAAATCAAATATATATATATATATATATGATATATATATATATATAATATACTTATACATTTACATGTAAAAATCTTATGAACATAGGGTTAAAAGGAAAGGGGCTCAAGCAGTGGAGGATAATAAGAGAAAGGTATTATCAAGAGGAAAATGGGGGAAATGAGGACACTTTAACTGGGGAGTGAGGAGGGAGGCTAGATGGGGACAGAAAGGAGAAATAAATAAAATGTAGGTGTTGTGAAAAAAACACCAAAAATACACATACAACATCTGAACATGAGCGCATGTGTATATCTGAAAGCTATATAACAAGAAACAGAGTGCCAGACAGGAGGAAACTCCATTCACGTTGTTGGTCAGGGTAGTCCAAGAGACTCCCAAAACAAGGTAGGCTTTGGTCACAGCTCTTAATTACCCCCTAGAACTTAAAGGTAAGACCCTTTTGTTGAAGACAGGACATGAATTGGATATAGGACTTAGAGCAATGGAGCTGGAACTGATCTGGAAGCCAGCTCCCTGAAGGCTAGCTCCCATAGTTTTGAAGAATATTATGCAGGATGCTAAGGCATAACATCAACTGATGGTCCAATCCAGGCTGAAATGCCTAATAACCACAACAATGACTTACAAAATGACTGTAGTGGTGGAGTGGTAGCACTGTCATCTAACTGATAACCAGCAGGTGTCTAATTAGACTAAAAACACTCTCAATGGGACAGAATTCATGTGTGGTGCTATAAACATAGCCAAATACACATGGCAGTAGAGGTAATGGATTCTAGAGAATATTCTATTTCTGTCATATCCCTAGAAAAATGTAATTCCATACTGTATGATAAATATGAGTCCTTATTCATCAAAGAAGCTTCTAATGGATGGAGACTATTATAGAGTTCCATAACTGGTCAAACATAGAGAGTAATTTTCTGAGAGATGGTAAGCCCTAAGTGACACATCTGCAGTGGAAACTCAAAGAATAAGGCCCATGGAACATAGCAGAACAGGGGAAGGGTAAATATATATCTCAACTTTCACCAGAAAGTTTTCCTCATGCAACAGAGTGTGATGTACACATCAGGGCACAGTTTGCCAAAAGAATAGAGAATGAGAGACTGCGGAGTGTGGTGTGTGTCCCAGATAGGACCCATATTAAACCTTATCCACCCATGGTTTAGGGACATTGCAGAAGAGAAGGGATTGTAGAAGCCAGGGTTGTTCCCTAAAATTAAGGAAACAGTCTTCCAGGCCTCTGGATACTTGCTCTTATAAACTTACAGTAATGGTGTTAACATGCATAAGACTCATGCAAACTCTACCAGATAAAAATCAAGAATAGAACTGGAGAGTTGCTCAGCAAGCCTCAATCTTAGCTGAAAAACTATTGGCAATTTATCCTTGCTTGGTGAGGAAGAGTTGCTCTTTGAGAGACTCTAAATAGGCTGACTAGACTCTGGTAGATGAACTTGCACTGGGGGACATATGGTACACAAACTTAACTGGATAGGCTTTAACATATATGACAATATTCAAACAATCTGGTGGGAGGGGAACTAGAGGGAGTTCAGACAGGGGAGAGTGTATAAAGATGATTACGATGTTTTGTAAGAAGTGCACAAAAATTCAATAATATATCTCGAAACAAACAAAAATAAAGAAATTGGAAGTGAGTTAGCAGAACATGAGAGGAGTTGGAGGGAAATGGGAAGGATGGAAATAATGCAAATAACATATTCATGTATGAAATTATCAAAAAATTCTGTCCATACAGACGTATAAGTTAAATATATTGAAGTGGAGGTGAATGCAGGCCATTGAGACATGAACATTATCCTGGAAACATGGTAAGGGAGAAATAAGATAAATAACAGGTTACTAAAGGACTAATTGCTTCATAAGGTCAATGTGGTGGTTTGAATGAGAATGTCCCTCATAGGCTTTAAGTATTCAGACATTTTGTCTCCAGTTGGTGGCACTGTTCTTGGAGGTCTTAGAAGGTGTGGCTGTGCTGGAGGAAGTACGTTATTGGGGGCAGGCTTAATGAGTTTAACAAGCCTTGTGGTCTCCAGTCGCCCTCTCTCAGCTTCCTGTGCTCATTGCTAGATGTGAGCCTTGGCTTGCTGCTCCAGCTCCAGCCACCATGCTTCCAGCCACAATGGACTCTCACACCCTGGAACCGTGAATCGTAAGCTCAAATAAACTCTTCCTTTTGTAAGTTCCCTTGGTCATGGTGGATTTATCACAGCAATAGAAAAGTGACTAATACAGTCAATGATGAAAAAAAGTGTTGAGAATTTAGAAGAAAAAAATATAATAAAATCCACAGAGATGAAGGAAGAAAGACAGGTAGACTAGAAGAAGGTGGGCGAGGAGAGAACCAGAGTGAATTATCAATTATGTCTATTTCCATTCCTTATGATTTTCTACATTTTCTCAGATCATACTACTTCCATCAAAGTAGTGAAGTTGTGAAGCCTAGATTCCATATATGTACAAAAATATGTATATCTATAAATATGTGCATGTGCTTCACACAAATAAGTGGGAGATCATTTGGGAAGAGGAAAAATAGGAGTTGGCAAAAGCGGTGTATACACCTATGATCAATGTACATGATGCAGTTGCATGCAAATGCCATTATGGATCCATAACTTTATATAATGTAGATTCACTAATAAAAATTTAACTCTTCTCTCCCTTAAAATTCTCCTTGGGAACTGACTTTTTGGCTTCCAAATCCACAATCTGCTAAAATCTTTAAAATTTCAAATATACATGTAAAACCTTTTATCCTTTATTTTGTGGAAAAACTTATAATTAGATGAGATTAATATAAAGTCTTAGGTAAAGTTCAGGTTCTCTTAACTTTGTTTTATATTCTTATTGTCCTCCAAACTGTACCTTGTTAAAAGGAATTCCATTGTTATTTTGAAGAAAACTGTATTTGAAAAACTACAGAACCAGAATTTTGAATATTATTTTTAGTTTATACTAATCACAATTTAGATCTGGATCACTTGTAATTCATCTGAACCATTATAATTAAAAGAATTATTGTTATTAAATATATCTCCATGAAATCATTTATGCCTTTAGAATTTCACCATGCTACATAAAAATAGTTCATCGAAGACATATGTAAGCATATAGGCATATCTAAATTAAAAGATAAATAAAATTATGGACAAATTACTAGAACATGCTAGGTTTGATGGTGTATTCCTTTAATCCCAACACTAGGGTGTCAGAGGCAAATGGATCTTTATGAAACTGAGGCCTGCCTGATCTACATACCAGGCTACATGGTGCTACAGGGAGATCCGGTCTCAAAAAATAAAAAAAAAAAAAGAATACTAACACAGTTACTACTTGTCACTAGAAATGGGTATTACATTTTTTTTCAGTTAATTAGTACATTGATCACTCAGATTCTTCTGTCTATGTGTAATGTGTAATTGACGACCAGCTCCAGTGATCCATCTGTGTTGAGCCATGCATGCTTATGCAGTTTTGCAGATGTTTACTGTTAGTTCAAAAGTCTAAGGAATATTTTCCTCTATAAATTATAGCATGTTACATTTTTTGGTTTGATGACATCATTTCTACTGTTTCACAATTCATATATTTCAATGAAAGAGGAAGAAGACATGCATTCCTTTTCTGTTTGTGGTTCTTTGTGTAGGTAACCTCATAAGAAATGCATGTAAATGGAATTCTGAGGTTCTTTAATAAAAACTATTTAGGACTCCACATTGACTACTCAGTTTTGCCAATTGAATTCCGTTTTATCTTTATCTTGAACTAAACTTAGGGACTTAAAAATTTTAAGATGAATATGCTACACAATTTTTAAGGATTTCAGTGAAATTTCAGGGTTTTTTTTTTTTTTTTTTTTTTTTTTTTTCTTTGGTCTTTTTGAGACAGGGTCTCCCTGTAGCCCCAGATGTCCTGGAACTCACTCTGTGGACCAGGCTGGCCTTGAACTCACAAAGATCTGCCTGCCTCTGCCTCCCAAGTGCTAGGATTAAAGTCGTGCGCCACCACGCCTGGTGAAATTTTAGATTTATTTCAGAGAAAATGGGCATTTTATGTAGAGAAGACGTTTGCTCTAGGCCCCTCCATTTGCTCATCTCTTGTTACCTGAGTACACTATAAATCATCATTTCCTTTAGTGCTAAGCATTTGATCACTTCTATTACTGTTTTGAGTATGTTTTAAATTGTATTTTCAGGTTAATTTTGTCAGTTTAATGATGTGAGTATTAGTTGCTCCTGGATATCTTAGCACTGTAACAATACAAGGTGTACATTTTTGTTTATTAATTTTCACTGGTGTTTCCTAATTTTTGCATGTATTAAATCTATTTTGATGTACTTCATTTTTCAGTATCTCATATGGGCAATGCAAATTTTAATTTTTTAACATAAGGAACTACAAATATATATAATTAATTATATGTATAATATACATCTTGTGATCAAAATTTATGCATTTATTTGAAATATTTTGTTGCTTTGAGGACTTTTATAACTGAGAATAAACGTTAGACTTAGACCTTTTAAAACAGATTTCACAGTTTAAGGCCCTTTCCTGGTCCTCACCATCAGTGACAGAGTTCCTTCCTAATGACCTGAGAGCTTTGTGTGCTGGAACTCATAAGGACCTGATCCTTATGTGGCCTGACAGTGCCTGCCTGTGAAGCCAGCTGGCGTCTGCTGGGACATGATGTGTGTCACTTCCAGTGGGCTGGCAACCTGGCTTGCCCTCCCCTGCTGTCACTCCTGACAAGTTGATTTTCTTCCTGAGTTTCCGAGGTAGGGATCTGACACCATATAATACAAGGATAGTAATACCAACATTTTCATCACATGTCAGTTGCCAGGACAAGTGACTTGAACTCAAGTTAGAGTGCTTTATCTTCATAGGTTTCTGAGCTCTGTAACCTAAACAAGAAGGAAAGCAGGCTAAAATGCAGAACTTACTAAGCCATTCCTCAGAACCTAAACTAAAGCCATCGTTTAGGGGAAATTTTTCTGGGTTCTTCAATAATATATATATTTTTTGTCTTTTAGAGACAGAGTCTCCCTGTAGCTCCAGCTGTCCTGGAACTTACTATGTAGACAAGGCTGGCCTTGAACAATAATAATATTTTGTTTTAAGGCTCTCTCACTGCATGGCAGGAATAAAGAGAAGAGGCTGCAGAAGGAAGGCTAGCATCTCTTTCAGGTGTGATGTTTTCTCATAGCTGAAAAAAGAAGGGCTATTTGTAGAGGCCTGTGGATAACTCACAAAATCAAAATTGGTCTTAGACCAGAAGGCATTGCTAACATATCAGGTAAGGGAGGCCCCTGCAGATTCAAGTATACCTGATGCTCTCAGTCCAGACTAACTTCAGCTAGGTAGAAAATGCAAACTTTAAAATTAATAACACCATCCTCCATTTTGAATGAGTGGAATACCAGAACGGTTCTTTCGATATTCAGGATTTCTCTGTAACTCTAAAAGCAATCATTGGTCTGGATGATTGTTTCATTAACTGCCTCTTAATAAGCTCTTGAAAGTATTTGGTTCTCAGAGGTCTCAAAACATTTTAACCTTTTGAGTGTAAATCTCTAGGCTTCTGTTCATTTAGAAGTAGCTAAGAGCATTTTTTTTTCTGATCTAGCAAGCTTTTATTTCTTTTTTCCAATTATCATTATTATTATTATTATTATTATTATTATTATTATTAAACTTTTTCCATAGGTCATACATCATTTCTTGATCTAATCTAGAGTCATTTCCCTTTTCATGCCCCCACACTCTGCCATACATATCCTGCATCTTTTTCTGAGTCTTTCCAGGATTTTTTTTCAGTTCTTTTGTTTTTGTTCTCTCCAACTTGTATTGCTACAGGTTGTGGACTAAACAGCTAAGGGGATGTCGGCCTCAACAGAATATAGACTGCCATTGTTGGACTACCTGGGCTGTTCATGGAGGCCAGTTCAGGGGAATCAAGACAGGACTTATGCTTATTGGACTTCATTTTGGGGGACCATGGGATGGAATGACCCCAATGTGGAGCTAAGAGTATTTTTATATTTGACAAGTTCTTTTTATCTAGTCAAATCATTTACATTTATAGAAAAGTGTTCCAAATAAGGTATAAGAACTGACTGAAATGGCGAAACTGGAGGGGTGGGAGGGGTGGGAGAGGGACACAATCTATATTTGATTAATGTATATTTAATTGATGTGAGTTTAACAAGTATCCGATTTTGCCCAAACTCTATCTACAAACTACATGGTATTTTAGGACTCAGTAAAAGTAAAAATATCTATATTAAACAACATAGGTTTAAAGGTTTTAATAAAAATGGTAATACATCTAAGATAAGTGGAAATATAAATTGTCCACATTTGTTTTGCTTAAAATCTGTATAACAGGGGGCTGGAGAGATGGCCTTGCAGTTGTTAAAGAGCGCCAGACTGCTCTTACAGAGCCCGGGTTCGATCCCAGCACCCACATGGCGGCCGAGAGAACCGTCTGAAACCTCAATTCCAGGAGAACTCCAGCTCAGGGGAATCCGACACCCTCTTCTGACCTCCGGGCATTAGCACGGACGGGTGCACAGACTTGCTCTGCAGACAATACATTATACCATACAGATAAAAAAAACATTAATAAAAAAAATTAAAAAATCTGTATAACAATAACTTGGGATTAACATATACAAATTGTTCTCTATAATTTCTGTGTTATAGAGTATCAATTGTAATCATTCTCTTTTACTTGATAATTTAACTTAAGGAATTAAGTTGTTTCCCAAATTAACAACATCACAGAAAGCTTAATTTTAATGAAATTTACACCTGATTCTTGCCTATAGGTATGTGTGCTACAACTGCCTTTTTGAGACTCATGGGTCAAAAAATAAAAACCTAAAATAAAAAAAAGAGGGGGGATACAGTTATATATTAAACCTTTTGGTCAAATTTTCAATTTAAATTTTAAAACTAACTATGGGAAATGATTTGTTTGTTCCCACAGGTCAAAACATCACCAACTTAATGACTGAGAAAGAAATGATACAGCTTTGCATTGTGCAGGATGTAGCAAGAAATACCAGCAGAGAAGTTGGCCCATCTAAGCATTAAAAGGAGGAGAAACCTCAGACTGCTACAGACATCAAACATCTCTGTGGATCCTATTTGAAACAACTGTTTATAATGAGTCCTAATGAACCTTACCTTCTAGGGGCCACAAAGTTTTAATATGAGAGAACTTCTTAGCTCCTCTTCAAAGAACAAAGAAATACATGATGGTAATGAAGTCATTCTCTAACCATAACTTAGAGCCAACTGTTATAGAGGTAATCTCTTACAAAACTGGTATAACTGCTTTCTTTAATTGACTGATAGACATAGGAAATGTGAAAAGGATTATTCTCTATTTGGAGCCAAATATAATACTAAAGTCTCTTTAAGCTGTGCATTTAAGCAAAATGTATTAATACAGGAGAGCTCTGATATCAGCAATGGATTATTCTGCCAAGGAGATGTTGGCCAGGGGATCCAAGCCCACCCCCCCAAAGGTAAAGGCTTCTTGCCTGTAAACTGGGATACCTGCAAGAAGAGAGGGGGTAAGGCCCTGCTGTCAAAGACCTGATGTAAGCATGGGAAAGATGTATTGAGACCCGCACTTGCAAGTGTACAGTTGGTCTCTGGAATACCAGAGAATGTTACCAAAGACCACTAAACCAATAGAGGAAAAATTGGTCTCCTTGAGTCAAGCAAGACTCCTCCATCAGCATCAGCTACACCTCACCTGCCTGGAATTACTGTGTAGCAGTGGCAGCCACATGTCTATATATCCCAAATCTAATTGGCTATTAGCTTTCTCCTTGGAGGAATAATTCACGGCTGATGCCACAAGCTTACATCCTCTAGTGGTTAAGAGAAGTTATAAGCCACAGTAAGACCTTGTCGTCTTTTAAAGAAAAAATATAATTCATGAATTAGCATACCACCCAAACATCTGTGTCTATACTAAAGGAACCTACCATAATAATTAGTACTGTTTAAATACCTATATATCTAATTTCTTGTGCTTCATTAGTAGGGTTGAAACGTTATTCCTGGACAAAAAGTCAACCTGTGAAAGGAAACAACCAGAACTGACCAGAGTCCAAAACGACAGCTCCAGAGAAAGTAGACCGTTTTGCTTCTCATCCACCAGTACCCCTTTTCTAAGCCTAGGGAACAATCTGAGGAAGAGGGGGCATGGTAGAATGTAAGGGCTGCGATTGGGCTGAATGGTGAAACTACAGCAACATAGTCTGGACACTTATTTGATCAACATGATTGTACATATGAGCCCCACCAGCTGGATGGTGGGAGCCTTGGGCTGTGTAAGTTTGGGCATAGCTGCTTGCAAATTGGTTTTACATGAAGGATGCTTGTACTCATAACTTATTACTTACTGTTAAAAAACTTGGAAAAAAGAACAATATTTCAATATCATTTGAAGGTTTTATTTGTTTTTCATTTGCTGGTAAAAGAAGTCTATGTCTAATTTGATCCTTGTTCAAGGAGTATAATAGATTCAGGGGCAAAGCAATTGTATTTTTACATGCATATATATGTACATGCATCTGGACACATACAGCTTCTGTTAGCTCCATTTCCTATTCTTATTGCTTAGTGTCTCCATTATCATTGTAGAATCATTAATGTTTTCTATATTAACTTTATTCTTTTATTACTTACATTTATTAAAATATAACACTATAAACTCTACATATACATAACCAGAAATTTCAAACAGTAATGTGTTTACATAATCTCCACCCTTCTTTCTCCCAACTTCAATTCCTTCCATGACCCCTCCTTCAATTTCCTTTCCTCTACTTTGTTATTTCTACATATACATACATATATCTACATATATGCATATTAACTTAAAATCTGGTGGCCCATAACTGTAACTTTACCTTTACTGATATTGTATATTTTACAGTTGGTTTGAAAACATTCTTTGTGTTTTCTCCTATGACATCTCACTGTTATCTTTAATTTCAACATCTTTCTATGAGTCCCATATGCATTATTGCACTATATAGTTCATCTTCTATCTTGTCATATAAATTTTTAAGTTATATGTTTTTGAATATGTAAGTCTAATACATTTTTATACAGATTATATTCTATGTGTTATAGATGACAATAAATTTGTTAAAATGTACCTTATTAAAATTATCATGTGCATGGGTCTGGGTTTGAACTCTACCACTGGAAAAATAAAGAAAATATAAAACAATCACCTTAATACTATGCAGCAGTAAAGAGGGACAACATCATGAAATTTGCAGGTAAATGGATGGAGCTGGAAGACATTATGTTAAGTGAAGTAACACAGTCCCAGAAAAACAAACGACAAATGGTGTCCCTCATATGTGGATGCTAGTACCAACAACCCAGATATAAATATTTCTCATGGAGAGGGAGGCATAGTAAAAGAACAACAGAAAGACTGCATCAGAAAATGGACTGAAATGGTGAATTGGAAAGGGGGGATGGGTGGGAGAGGGACACGGGTGTATATTCGATTAAGGCATATTTAATTGACGTGAGCTCAGCAAGTACCCAGTTTCGCCTAGACACTGTCTACAGGACACATGGTGTTTTAGGACTTAGTAAAAGTAAAAGTAAACATGTGTATATTAAACAACATTGGTTTACAGAATCTGATAAAAATGGTAATGCATCTGAATTAAATGGAGATATAATTCGCTGTTGCCAACATTTGCTTTACATAAAATCTGTAGAGCAAGAACTTTGGGATTGACACATACAAATGTTCTCTATAATTTCTCTGTTGTACAGTATCACCTTGTAGCATTCTCTTTAAGATGATTTAACGTAAAAATTAAGTTTGCTTCCCAAGTTAATCATATATAGTCACCCAAAACAACATGGGTGAATTTGATGAAATCTATGCCTTGACTCCACCCTATAGTCATGTATAATACAACTATCTTCTGGAGACTCATACGCTAAAAAAAAGGGGGGGGGGATACAGAAAGACATGAAACCTTTTCATCAAACCCATGCAATTCAAATCTTAAAACTAACTATGGGAAAAGATTTGTTTGTTCCAACAGGACAAAACGTCACCAACTTAAAGGCTGAGAAAGAAAAGATACAGGTTTGCATTGAGTAGGATGTACCAAAAAGTGGCAACGGAAAGGCTGACCCGTCTGAACATTCAAAGGAAGAAAAGCCTCAGATTGCCATAAACATCGAACCCCTCTGTGGATCCTACATGTAACAACTAGTTATAATGAGTCCTAATGAAACTTACCTTCTAGGTGCCACAAAGGTTCTGATATGAGAGACTTCCTTGCCTTCCCACCCATAGAACAAGGAGAAATATGACAATGATGAGGTCGCTCCCCAACTGTAAATTGGAGACAACTATTGTAGAGGTAATCTCTTATAAAACTGGTAAAACTGCTTTCTTTAATTGACTACTAGACATGGGAACTGTGGAAGGGATTACTCTCTGTTCAGAACCAAATATAATACTAAAGTCCTAGGGCTATGCACTCAGGCAAAATATATTAATACAGGAGCTCTGACATCAGCAATGGATTGTTCTACCAGGTGGATGTTGGCCAGGGGATCCAAGGCCCCACAAAAGGTAAGGGCTCCTTGCCTCTAAGTTGGGATACCTACAGGAGGAGAGGCAATAAGACCCTGCTGCCGAAGACCTGACGTTAACATGGGAGGGATGTATTGAGACCATACATGCAAGTGTACAGATGGCCTCTGGAATGCCAGAGAGTGTTACCAAAGGCCACTAAACCAATAAAGGAAAAATTGGTCTCCTTGAGTCAAGCAAGACTCCTCCATCAGCACCAGCTACACCTCACCTGCCTGGAAATACTGTGCAGCAGAGGCAGCCATGTGCCTGTATATCCCAAATCTAATTGGCTATTGGCTCTCCCCTTGGAGAAATAACCCATGGCTGATGCCACAAGCTTACATCCTCTACAGGTTAGATGTTATAAGCCACAGTAAGACCCTGTCATATATAACAGGGGGGAAAATTGTAATTCATGGATTAACATATCCAAACATGTGTCTATGCTAAAGTAACCTACCATAACTATTAGTGCTGCTTAAATACCTATATATCTAATTGCTTGTTCTTCATTAGTAGGATCGAAAGTTTATTCCTGGACAAACTGTCAGCCCATGAAAGGAAACAGCCAGAATTGACCAGAGTCCAAGTCAACAGCTCCAGAGAGAGTGGACTGTTTTACCTCTCATCCACCTGTGCCCCTTTTCTAAGCCTAGGGAACAACCTGTGGAAGAGGGGGCGTGGTAGAATGTAAGGGCTGCGATTGGGGTGAATGGTGAAACTACAGCAATGTAGTCTGGACACTCATTTGATCAACTTGATTGAACAAACAACCTGTCACCCCCCACTGGATGGTGGGGCTGTAGGTGTTTGGGCACAACAGCCTGCAGATAGGTTTTGCATGAAGGATGCTTGTACTCATGGATTATCACTTATAGCTAAAAATGAAAAAAAAAAAAACAGAGAGAAAGATGCAGGACAGTTATGGCAGAATGCATGATCTGGGATGGGGTGGGGGTGGGGGGGGAGGGAAAGGGAAATAAGCCTGAACTGAATTGGAAAAAATGTATGAAATGCACAAAGCATCAATAAAAATTAATTAAAAAAAAACAATCACCTTAAATATGATTATAACACAAAAGTAACATATTTCCAAAAATTATAAATAATATTTCTTGTATTCCATTTGAATATCTAAAAGACATCTGTGTGCAAACATGAATATTTATAGGTGTTGCACTTGTAAATATGTATATACGGTATGCATATATTATATATGTATATTTACAAATTTCCATAATATGTAACAGTAAACATTTAAAGTACTTTTTGTATATATACTATATTTTAAAAATCACTGTACATTGAGCTCCCATTTCTATGTTAACATAAAGGCCAACCTCATTCATTTTTATATATTTTGAGTCTTGAAATAGCATTAAAAGCATGATTTAATAAATATTTTCAAATTAATACTTTATAGATTTTTCTAAACATAATATGTGCTTTCATTTATATATTAGGTTTTGGTATTTAAATGCAATTTAATTAAATTATGAATTCAGTTTCTTAGTTATGGTAGCATAGCTTACAATGATCAAAGGTATGTTGTTTCAGGCTAATATATTGACTAGAATAGATACATAATATATCTAAAAAGAGGAAAATTGCCTTGGCTAGTATCAATTATCAATTTCACAATTTATTATTGGGAGAATTTTTGTGAACTAAATGACTCTTGGCACATTTAAATTTGTTTAACTGAAAATACTGTGGAATTCAACTTCACTAACCAATGTCTAAGAAATATTTAATTTTTCATATTCCCATCAACATTGGTATTTTAAGTGCTAAAATTATAGAAAAATCATTTCTTAGTAATATAAACCATTTGATTAACAGTGACATTAAATTATACTTGTTAAAATTTGCATTTTTGATATGGGAAATATCTTAAACTTTCTTGTTTTCTACTGAACACACTTTTCTTATATATAGTGGCATGATAAGGCATGCTTTTAATTTCATCCATTCTTCTAATTTCTATGTATATTTTATAGAACTGACAGTAACCTAAGTGTGCCTTCTCAAATCTGCCCTGACACTGTTCAATTTCCCTTGTTTTCCTGAATTTTTGTCCTACTAAGTATTAATGTTTTTTTCTGCATTTCTCTCCAGTTATGGAAGATCCCTAGTCTTAAATAGGCAAGGTGAAGAAATTGACCTTGAATTCCACTTCCAGGCAACTGGCATGGTTTCCACGTTCTATTTTCGAAGCAGTAACAGAAGGGGATGGTGATGTGAGCGGTTCCCAGGCCAATTCTCCATTTCTGGCAGTTCTTCATCTTCTGGTCCTGCTGTACGTTGATTAAGTGTTTTTCCAAACGTTGTTTCCAGGTTTTTTGGTGCTGAGCCAAACACTCGAGCCAGTGCTCTACGCTGAGGATTGTGCTTCTCTGCCAGCACTGCGGATGGGTTATGTTTTCTTTGCCCTTACTTACAGCAATTTACCCACGGGAGGCTCTACTCTATACAGCATAATTTGCCGTCACCTGCTATTCCTGTTCTTCCAATGATTAGCAGAGATTCGAAATCCCAGCCTTATAAAATATTTCCGAAACAATGATGTGTGTGTGTGGGGGGGGTTGTCTCTGACGATCAGAGTTTTGTGACATAGAATTAGTTGATTAATGATGGTAGAATATTAAACATGTCATACAAGATGTATAAAGAGAGCCATTAGAGAAAACATAATTCATTTTATGAGTCAATGATTGCCTCAATATTTTTCTTACATCTAACCTCATCTTAATGTCGATTTAAACAAAATACCAGTGTTGTATTTTTCTGTCAGAATTGCTATAGAAGGTTCATAAAACTATCAAAAACCATTGACAGAATACACAAGAGATTTAAGCAAATTCCTGTAGGAGCATCCTGGTGCTCAGTTTCCTGAGAGTGAACTGTGTTCTGAATCAGAAATATCAAATTTTAAAGTATTTCTCATTCACTGTAGCAGATAGTAAGCACTGATAAAGTTAGAACTGCATCTGATCAAAGAGGCAGCAATTTAGTTACAATGAATTCTATACATCAAAACTTACCTTGTTGTTAATAAATTGAATGATAGAATTTAGAATTGAAATGTGCTACTTTCAATGAATTATCTAAAAATGATATGACAGAAATTGTGGAAAATATTTTTTAAAGAACTTAGTGGGATTAGAGAAATGATTCTCCTGTAAAGACTAGGTACTGATCTTGCAAAGGAGCAGTGTTTGCTTCCCAGCATCGACCCATGTGGCTGCAGTTAACTGGGGATTTCATGTCCTCTTTTGGCCTCTGCAGACACTAATTCGTGTGCACATATCAACAGACACACAGAGATACATATAATTAAATGTGAAATAAAACTTTAAAGAAAGGCAAAAGATGCAGTCTTTCTGTTGTTCTTTTAATATGCATCCCTCTCCTCAAGAAATATTTTCAATGGGGTTATTAGCGCTAGCATCCACAGATGAGGGATAACATTCATCATTTGTTTCTCTGGGACTGTGTTACTACACTTAATATAATATCTTCTAGCTCCATCCATTTACCTGAAAAGTTCATGATGTCTTTCTTTACTGCTGATAAAGTCTCCTTAAGCTGTGCATTTAAGCAAAATATATTAGTACAGGAGAGTTCTGATATCAGCAATGGATTATTCTACCAAGGAGATGTTGGCCAGGGGATCCAAGCCCCCCCCCCAAAAAAAAAGGTAAAGGCTTCTTGCCTGTAAACTGGGATACCTGAAAGAACAGAGGTGGTAAGGCCCTGCTGTTGAAGACCTGATGCAAGCATAGGAAATATGTATTGAGACCACATTTGCAAGTGTACAGTTGATCTCTGGAATACCAGAGAGTGTTACGAAAGGCCACTAAACCAATAAAGCAAATATAGGGCTCCTTGAGTCAAGTAAGACTCCTCCATCAGCACCAGCTACACCTCACCTGCCTGGAAATACTGTGCAGCAGTGGCAGCCACATGTCTGTATATCCCAAATCTAATTGGCTATTAGCTCTCTCCTTGGAGGAATAACCCATGGCTGATGACACAAGCTGACATCCTCTAGTGGTTAGGAGACGTTATAAGTCACAGTAAGACCCTGGCATATTTTACAGAAAAAAACATAATTCATGGATTAATATACCACCCAAACATCTGTGTCTATATCAAAGTAACCTACCATAACAATTAGCACTGTTTAAATACCTATATATCTAATTGCTTGTGCTTCATTAGTAGGATTGAAAGGTTATTCCTGGACAAACTGTCAGCCCATGAAAGGAAACAGCCAGAATTGACCAGAGTCCAAAACAACAGCTCCAGAGAAAGTAGACTGTTTTGCTTCTCGTCCACCTGTGCCCCTTTTCTAATCCTAGGGAACAATCTGCAGAAGAGGGTGCATGGTAGAATGTAAGGGCTGCGATTGGGGTTAATGATGAAACTACAGCAATATAGACTGGATGCTTATTTGATCATTTTGATTGTATATATAAGCCCCCCCCCAGCTGGATGGTGGGACCCTTGGGCTGTGTGGGTTTGGGCACAACTGCTTGCAAATTGGTTTTACATGAAGGATGCTTGTACACATAAATTATTACTTATTGCTAAAAAATGAAAAAAATAAAGAAAAAATACTTTTATTGATAAAAAAGAAAGGTAAAAGAACTAAGAGGCTATCTTGAGATATCTATGTAGTACAGGGATATTTTAAATTTTAAAGATGCTATAAACAGAATATCTTAGATTATTATATGCACACAATAATTTTTGTTACAAAAATTTGCATCAATGGGACTGTCTCTACATCCCATAATTTATAGGTACTTTAAAAATAAATAATATTTATAAGTTGGACATATAGTTTAACATACCTTGGATTAAAAATTAGAAATTTTTGGCCGGGCATGGTGGCCCATCGCTTTAATCCCAGCACTCAAGAGGCAGAGGCAGGCAGATCTCTGTGAGTTAAAGGTCAGCCTGATCTACCTAGCAAGCTCCAGGCCAGCAGGGACTAAAGGGAGATCCTGTCACAAAAAGACTAAAAAGATTTGGAAAACTTTGGATGTGCTGGGTTATTAGATTGAAAATAATTTTAAGAATGAAAATACATTTGTGACAGTAAAAGAATAATGCATTCACTTATATACATTATGAACCAGAAAAGACTTCTTTCATAAAAGTCACAGTTTTGTCAAATATACTAAATGTCTACAATTTGCAGTAGATAGACTAAATAAATAAATAAATAAATAAATAAATAAATAAATAAATGTATTCTTTGAGAAAATGTTCAGGTTCTGACCTGCAGTGACAATATGCAGCTTAGAATTTATGATGACCGAACTATTATTCTATATTTTGTTGTTTATTCTATGCTATTTTAATCCATCCTAATTCTACATTAAAAATTGATTGCCAGATATAAAAGTAACTTGTCATAAAAATAATAGAAGCACTTGCATAGTCTTATGATATTGCTTGTGCCAGAATTTACAGGGGAAGTGTAATGAATTATTTCTTATACTCTTTCAAAAATATTGCAAGGGAAGAATATTTAGTTTTTGGCTGTGGTTGCTGAGATTCAGATAACTTAAATAATTTGCCAAGCTTGCAAAGTAAAATTCATTCTGTATTCACAATGCCTATTCCCCAAAGACATCAGTTGTTGAAGCCCAAACATCAAATACGGAAGCTTCCCCCAAATGGTAAATATATAGCTAAGTCCCATACACTGTATGCTGTCAATTGAACTGTTTTTTTTAAATTAATAAAATCAATTAATATGAGGTAGTTTAATTTTATTCAATGTTATCTAATAAAAAATAACATGATTTATATTACTCAAAGGTTTAAAGTTTCCTTCTCTTTGAATTAGAGACTTGGGTATTTTTTTTTCTTTGTTTATTTTTAAGGGTTTCTACAATATAAGAGCACAGTTGTTTTCAGATCACATTGACCTTGCTCAGTTTGCCATACAATTAGGTAATTGGTGCTAGCATCCACAGATGAGGGGTACCATTCATCGTTTCTTTTTCTGGGACTGTGTTACTTCACTTAGCAATGACCAATAAATTTTAACATTACTAAGTCTAGTGAGTCAAAACCCACTTGCATAGTTAGTCTCAAAATAAAATTGTTAATGGTCTGTGTTCATTCCTGTAATTCCTGGGTAACTAATTACTTTTCTGTATTATCATTTCCTAACACAAAAAACCATGATTCATTTCAAGTATGCTGTTAAGACGTGGTCAAAATACATCATCCCTGGCTTTAAATGAAATGATTCTGCCCCGAGGACCTCTACAACAAAAATTTTAAACCTCTGAAGAAGGAAATTGAAGAAGACATCGGGAGACTTGGGTATTTCTATCTGCACTGACATCTATCTTGAGTGTATGCATATGTGTTTTTATGTGTGTATGTATATGTGTGTGCATGTGTATGTGTGTATACATTGTACAATAGAGAAATATATGAAAGAAATATCACCCAGAGTCATTGATGGTATTTGTCTCTTTGATAATTATAATTAGGATTTAAATATTCGTGGGAAATTCTACAAATAAACCTAATGATGATGTCAGAAAATTAAAGTTATATTAATTTCTGAGGTTCTTACAGTCTACACTTAGGAGAGTACGATAAGGAGTTTTCTATTAAAGCAAGGATCTCTGAGTGCAGTTACATTTTAAAGCTTGTCATTATGTCACCAGAAATAAAATTACTCTCTAGAAATCTGAAAGATTTTAGTGAAAATTGTAACATGTATATGTTTGTTTTCTAATGAAGGCTATTATACTTCACCTTATGAAGTTCTAGCTCTTGTATAATAGTAACTCCAAATTTCTGTATATTACAACAAAATATTATTTCTGTTACATTTCATACAATATAATCTACTATCCTTTTCTTTTAAAGAAACCATATTCATTTTTACTTGATTTGACAAGAACAAGCAAAAGCTTGTTCTGGTACTAAGACTAATGATACTCCATACATTTCTTCAGAAGTATTAAGAGAGTAAAGCAGGTAAGGTACAAACAGAGATTTTACATTAATCATGTGTCCAAAACATTGAAAGGTGTTATAAAGCATCTAAGCAAAGGGATGGTGAAGAGCAAGAGAAGAAAAGATTATCTCACATATTTATTACATGAAGTAAAATGATGTGATGGACAGGCTTTGTTTACAGTTTTTTTTCAACTTAAGTCATCTTTTTCTTCATGGGTAAGGCCCGTTTTCAAAGCTGTCCATGTGCCTTGTTTCCTAGAATGCTTGGTTGCTTTTATGTGTTTGTAAATATATTAAACACACCTGCTTGGGTAGGTTTTCCACTATGTGTTTTTATTTTTCATGTTGAACTAATTTCCATAGTCAGGTTTGCATAAAGAGATTCAATTATATGGAGAATGGTATTTATATGCAATATTGCTTTTATCACAATAATTCTATTGATAGAGATTTGTTTTATGATAGCGATATTCCAGATTGCTTAGAGAATCAACTCTAAAGAGAATATTATTTATGTACAATGCTTCATTTATTAGGGGCAATTCAATGCACAGAGATTTATTTATGATCATTTAACATGACAAATAATTCTGTTTTGAGGCATTTAATGCTCTTAAATTTTAATATGACATACAATAATCCAATTGGATAGCTGCTCACTAAGACTGAAGTAAATTCTCTAGAGTAACTGTATTACCAAAAGGCATACTGCAGCTAATAAATGCTGTATTTTACCATTTTCAAACTGGATTAGAAGCACGGAATCTTTCCTTATTTTAAGTCATAAAAGAAATTTGCCTGAACCAATTATTATACATATAATTTATTGGCCATAACTTTAAGAACAATATGTTTAATAGTTTACATTTTCAAAATGCTTCTATTTCTTTTTGCATTTTCTTTTCTTAAAAAGAAACACAACTGCTGACATATAAAGAAGATTATTCCAATTAGAAAAACCCCAACGACCTAAAGTTCATCCAACAAATCAATATTTAATTAGTAGTGTGTCAAACTGCAGATAAGTGTTCCCACTGTATTTGTTACTAAAATGAGATGTCTGCTGTTCATCTGGGTAGTTTGGAAGAGCAGGTCACAGAGACCCAAACAAAAATGAATTTAAGCATTAATATGACACTGGAAGACAGCCAAAGATACTATTTTATTGTAACTGCAATATAAGAAACATGCCATGGATTTTCTAAACAGACTGATCCAACTTTTCTCATTTTTTTATACTTGGGATGTGAATGAAAGGACTTCAACAATGTTGAAATCATAGAGATAGGCTGACTTGGTTTAAGTAAGATTTTTCTTAGAAGGGGAAATATTCACAAGAATTTTTGTCTCATGGTACTTGTCTTAATGAATTTATATGAAGACTGTTGATGATCAATGATAAATATTCTTAAAAATTCATCACGATTACTGTGAGGAAAATTTTGCAGTGCTGAACGAATTAGTTACAAAAAGCAATCACTCCGAGGAAAAGAAAAGGAAACATTCTCAAATTATGAACTACACAGAGGACTAAAAATTATATAACTAGAACATGAGACTCAATTTATAAATATACATATTCACATATATTTTAACATAATTGTTTGTCCATAATTATATGTTTATATTTGACTTAAACGTGTCAATTTAAAATCAGTGAATACTTTGGCAAACACAGCTACTACAGTATGGCATATTGCTTTAATTATGAAGCACTCATACTTCACACTCTCCAGAAGTTTTGTTGTTCTATAAGCTATAAATAAATATACAAATAAATGTAATTAGCAACAACAAAACTTCTGGAGAGTGTGAGGTATGAGTGTTTCTTGTTCTTTTATGTAAGAATGTGTCCTATGGGCCTCCAACACCTCTTCCTCTTCAGGTCCACAATGGCCACTTATATACAAAGGACATTTTTGGTTTGGCTGGTTGTTTGTAATGGAAAAAAGAATGATGCATGGCTCTTGCTTGTACTGTTAACCCTATGGAGGCTGAAGCAGGAGAATCACTGCAAGCTTAAGGACAGACTGGGAGTCATCATTTCAGTCCAGCTTGACCTGTAGTGTGTGGCCCTGTCTCAACAAGAGAATAAAAATCAATGAATATGGGAGTCGGCCCAAAGGGCTCTGGGAGATATGAGCTGAGGTTCCAACACAAAGAGCTGAGCAAGCAGTTGGGGCAGAATATGTGGTGCCTGGGCAGCAACTGAGGGCAGAGTTTGCATAGACCCGTGCTTGGGCAAAGCAAGCAACCAAACACCATCCCCACTCCACCCCTGACAACTGGAACCCCCCCAACTGAAACCCAGCAGAGAGTGACTGGCAGCAGAGGGAATACAGTGTTCAGAAGGGGTCATCTGGGTTGCTACCCACCCAGCTCTTGCAGAACGGAAAGGGAAAAGTGAAATATACCTTCCACTATATAACCAAAATTGAAAGCTTAAAACCTAGACAAGTCAACACTCCATTCATAAGGAGAATAGAACAAAGACACCTGAAAGAAGGAATCAAGGAAAGCAATCCTTCAACAAGGTGAAGAGGCATTCAAGATTCGCATCGGAATACAGGAAGAAGGCTAACCATATTACAAGAGCACAATGAAAGAACAATATGGGAAAAGCACAGAATAACTCCACACCAAACTGTATGGAGCCAGTGGAGGACTCCTACAATGGGATCTCCCTAGAGATAACCCAGGACACAAATACCAAAATAACAATCACAGATGTATTCAAAGAAATCATAAAACTAAGGGGGAGAAAATGAAATACTCAGAAAGGACCTAGAGGAAGACAAGGACAAACTTTGGAAGGGACTAAAAGGAGAAAATGACAGAATCTGGAAAGAGCTAGAGGGACAAAATGACAAACTCTGGAAGAAAGTGGAAACGCTGAAAAGATCCCATGCTGAAATGAAAAAGGAAACCAATGAGCTACAAGAAAAGATTGAGAAGCTCCAAAAGGAAGTGGAAATATTAAAGAAAACAAAGGAGGAAATGAAAAAGGAAAATGAACAATCATCCAATCAAGAGGAAAGAATGGGAAAAACATTCAGAAGCAGAATGGAGGAAGCAGAAAAAAAGAATATCAGACCTAGAAGACAACACAGAACAACAACAACAACAACAACAACAAAAAACTCAAGTAAATACTATAAAAAATTTAAAAATACACAAGAGTGGAAAAACCAGGAAATGTGGGACACTATGAAAAGATCAAACCTCCACATCATAGGGATAGAGGAAGGAGAAGAATCCCAAGAGAATGGTATTGATCAGATTGTCAACAAAATAATAGAGGAAAATTTCTCCAAATTAAAAAAGGACAAACCCATGCAAATACAAGAAGCAAGTAGAACACCAAATAGACTAGACCAGAAAAAATCTCCCCCCTGCCAATCATAGTGAAAATGCTAGATACCCAAACAAAGACAAAATTCTGAAAGCCACAAGAGAAAAAACAAGTTACATATAAGGGAAAACCTATCAGAATTACAGGTGACTTTTCAACACAAACTATGAAATCAAGAAGAATGTGGAAAGCATTCCCAGTGCTAAACAACTATAAATGCCAACCCAGGTTAATATACCCAGCAAAAGTGTGGATTCTAGTTGAAGGAAAGAGAAAGATCTTCCATGACATAAACAAGATGAAAGAAT
Organism: Rhizomys pruinosus; assembly: GCA_009823505.1. Lineage (NCBI taxonomy): Eukaryota > Metazoa > Chordata > Mammalia > Rodentia > Spalacidae > Rhizomys > Rhizomys pruinosus. The sequence goes on along the minus strand of VZQC01012854.1, from coordinate 4,166,446 downwards.
ACATGTCTGGAAAACCAACCCTTCAGAGAATACTTGAACCAATTCAAAGGACAGAGGAGAGGAGCAACTACCTCCAGGCACAGGAGGTAGTTGCTCCTCTTTTTTTTTTGAAAAAATTTTTTTTCTTTTGAAAGAAAAATTTAATAAAAACAGAAATGTAGAAGTAGAAACATACACGAAAAATGCAAATGTATAAGGTGAAAGGAAGCAGCACATACCTCTCAATTATAACCTTAAATATCAATGGTTAAACTCCCCAATCAAAATGCATAGACTGGGAGAATGAATTAGGAAACAAAATCCATCCATATGCTGGCTACAAGAAACCCATCTTACCTTTAAGGATAGGCATCATCTTAAAGTGAAAGGATGGAAAAAAATATTCCAAGCAAATGGTACTAAAAAGAAAGCAGGAGTTGCTATCTTAATATCAGACAAAATAGATTTCAAAGTAGAAGCAATTAGAAGAGATAAAGAGGACCATTATCAAAGGGAAAATTAACCATGAAGACTTAACAATCATGAATATATATGCACCAAACTCCAGTGTACCAACCTTTATAAATACAACTATACAGGACATCAAGGCACAGATTAACCCCAGCACACTCATAGTAGGGGACTTCAATACCCCACTGAGTCCTTTGGACAGATCAGCTGGACAAAGAATAAACAGAGAGACATCTGAACTGAACAAGACAATAAAGGAAATGGACCTCACAGATATTTTCCAAATATTCCACCCAAGCACCAGAGAATATACTTTCTACTCAGCACCCGACAGAACATTCTCCAACATTGACCACATACTTGGACATAGAAAAAAACCTGAACACATACGAAACAATTGAAATAATATCATGCATTCTATCAGACCATAGTCCAATAAAGCTCAATATCAACACCAGGAAAAGCCCAGCTACACACATGAACCCATGGAGACTAAACAACCCACTCCTGAATAATGAGTGGGTCAAGGAGGAAATAAATAAAGAAATAAAAGCATTCTTGGAACTAAATGACAAGGACAGTACAACACAACAAAACCTATGGGACACTTTAAAAGCAGTCCTAAGAGGGAAGTTTATAGCTCTGGGTGCCTATAAAAAAATTAAAAAATAAACAGAAAGAGCTGGGTGTAGTGGCTCCCTCCTTTAATCCTAGCACTTGGGATGAAGAGGCAGGCAGATCTTTGTGAGTTCAAGGCCAGCCTGGTCTATAGAGTGAGTTCCAGGCCAGCTGGAGCTACAGGGAGACCCTGTCTTGAAAAGACCAAAAAAAACCAAAACAAAACAAAACAAAAACAGAAAGAGCACAGATAAATGAGAAAACACTGCAGCTAAAAACACTGGAAAGACAACAATAAATAAACCCTAAATGCAACAGACAGGAAGAAATAACAAAAATCAGAGCAGAAATAAATGAAATGGAAACAAAGAAAACAATACAAAAATCAACAGGTCCAAAAGTTGGTTCTTTGAGAGAATAAACAAGATAGACAGACCCCTATCCCAGTTAACCAAAAGAAAAAAAGAGCAACTCCAAATCAACAGAATTCATGATGAAAGGGGACATATCACAACAGACAGTGAAAAGATCCAGACAATCAAACAAGAATACTTCAAAAACCTATACTCTACTAAATTTGAAAACCCAAGAGAAATGGATGATTATCTGCAATCCAGGGACTCACCAAAGCTAAACCAAGAGGAGATTGTCAGCTTAAACTGACCCATAATATATGAAGAATTTGAAAATGTAATAAGAGACTTCCCAACTAAAAAAGCCCAGGTCGAGATGGTTTCACAGAAGAAATATATTAAAAAAAATTTAAAGAGGACTTACAACCATCATTACTCAAACTATTCAGAAGGATACAAACAGAGGGAAAACTCCCAAATTCCTTCTATGAAGCCAGCATCACTCTAACACTAAAACCAGGCAAGGATGCAACCAAAAAAGAGAACTACAGACCCATATCATTAATGAATTCAGATGTAAAAATTCTCAACAAAATACTCGCAATCTGTATACAGACCCACATCAAAAAGATCATTCAGCATGATCAAGTTGGATTCATACCAGAGATGCAGGGATGGTTCAACATATGAAAATCAGTAAATATCATAAAACACATAAATTGACTGAAGGACAAAACCACATGATCATCTTAATTGATGCAGAAAAGACCTTAGACAAAATCCAGCATCCTTCAAGATTAAAGTACTAGAGGGAATTGGACTGGAAGGATCATTCCTCAACATAATCAAAGCCATATATAAAAAACCCACAGCCAGGGGGCTGGAGAGATGGCCTAGCGGTTGAGAGCGCTGACCGCTCTTACAGAGGACCCGGGTTCGATCCCCAGCACCCACATGGCGGCTGAGAACCGTCTGAAACTCCAACTCCAGGAGAACTCCAGTTCCAGGGGAATCCGACACCCTCTTCTGACCTCCACGGCATTGCACGACACGGGTGCACAAACCTACATGCAGACAGTACACTCATACACATACAAAAATAAATAAAATTAAATTAAAAATTACTATTTATTCATTTATTCTTTCATTCATTTTTTATTTAATTTTTATTTACTTATTTCTTTATTTTTCTTGTTTATTTATTGTTAGGTTGTTATTTTATTTTTTATTGAAGAATACTAAATGAAAATAATAAATAAAAAGGAATNGGACCCTAAAAACTCCACCAGAAAAATCCTAGAAATGATTAAAAGTTTCAGTAAAGTGGCAGGATTCAAAATTAACCTAGAAAAATCAGTAGCCTTTCTTTACACCAACAACAAGCAACTGAAGAAGGAATACAAGGAGTCCTTCCCACTCTCAATAGCCTCAAAATCTATAAAATACCTAGGAATAAACCCAACCAAAAATACCAATGATCTCTACAGCAAAAATTATAAGCTCCTGAAGAAGGAGATTGAAGAAAACATCAGAAGATGGAAAGACCTCCCATCTTCATGGATTGGAAAAATTTATATAGTAAAATTGTCCATTCTACCCAAATTAATATACAGATTCAATGCAATCCCAATTAAAATCCCAAGGTCATCCTTCACAGGCTTGGAAAAAAATCTTAAATTCATATGGAACAACAAAAGTCCCTGAATAGTCAAAGCAACCCTGAGTGGAAAGAGCAATAACACAAGGGGGATTTCTATACCAGACATCAAACTTTACTACAGGGCTAAAGTCATAAAAAGAGCCTGGTACTGGCACAAAACCAGACCTGTAGACCAATGGAGCAAAATTGAAGATCCAACCAACCTTGAGCACATACAATTTCAGCCACCTCATATTTGACAAGGGAGCCAAAAAGACTGAATGGAGGAAAGACAGAATCTTCAGCAAATGATGTTGGGAAAACTGGATCACCACTTGTCGAAGAATAAAATTAACCCCTTACCTCTCACCCTGTACAAAAATCAACTCCAAATGGACCAAAGATGTCAATGACTTCAATGGGAAACCCCAAACTCTGAAGGTGATAGAGGAATGGCAGCAACTTCCAAGATATAGGTGTAGGAAAAGAGTTTCTAAATCAGACAGCAGCTGCTCAGGAAATAAAGTTGACGTTTGAAAAGTGGGACCTTCCCAGAAAAACAAACGACAAATGGTATCCCTCATCTGTGGATGCTAGTGCCAATTACCTAGTTGTATTTCTTGTGCACGGCCCTTTGAGCTTTTTTTTTNAATACTTTTTTGGGGGGTGGTCTTTTCGAGACAGGGTCTCCCTGTAGCCCCAGCTGTCCTGGAACTCACATTGTAGACCAGGCTGGCCTTGAACTCACAAAGATGTGCCTGCCTCTGCCTCCCAAGTGCTAGGATTAAAGGCATGTGCACCCATACCCTTGAGCTTTTGTCCAAAGCAGCTGGGAGTGAAGCATATTGGAAGCAACAACAACAACAACAACAACAACAGAAAGGACTGCATCAAAGAACTAACTGAAACAGTGAACTTCTGCTCAAAACAGTCAACTTCCTCATGGAGAATATTGAGAAAGACTGAGAAAGACATAAAAAGCATGTTTAGCAGAATGCATGAGCTCTGGTGGGGTGGGGGAATGGGGGGACACAGGTCTAGATTTGATAAAAAATAAAAATAAATTAATTAAAAAAAGAAAAGCGGGACCTTATTAAACTCAAAAGTTTCTGTACAGCAAAAGAAACAGTCAAGGAATTGAAGAGAAAACCCACAGAGTGGGAGGAAACCTTCGCTGCTGATACATCTGACAGAGCATTAACTTCCAGAATATATAAACTATTCAAAAAACAAAGAAGTAAGAAACAAATGACTCACTCAAAAGATGGAGTAAAGAGATGAGCAGAGACTTCACAGGTGAGGAAATAGAAATGGCTGAAAAAATCTTAAAAAGTGTTCAACATCGCTGATAACTAAGGAAATGAAAATTAAAACCACTTTAAGTTATCATCTCACCCTGATAAGGCTGGCAAGGATCAAGAAAACAAATTATACTAAATGCTAGAGAGGGTGTGGGGAAAGAGGAACACTCATCCACTGCTGGTGGGAATGCAAACTTGTACAACCACTATGGAAAGCATTATGGAGAACCCTTAAAAGACTCAAAATGAGCCTACCACCTGACCCAGCCATACTACTTCTGGGAATATATCCACCAGACTCTTCCTACCACAGAGATACATGCACAGCCATGATTATTACAGCTCTCTTCACAATAGCAAAGATCTGGAACCAATGCAAATGACCCTCAACCGACGAGTGGATAGAGAAAATGTGCTAAATCTACACAGTGGAGTTCTATGCAGTGGTAAACAAAGATAACATCATGAAATTTGCAGGTAAATGTATGGAACTAGAATATTTTATGCTAAGTGAAGTAATACAATCCCAGAAAAATAAAAGATGAATGGTGTCCCTTTTGTAAGACAAACTGAACAACCTTAATGTTATATTCCTCACGATCTAAAGACAACTGTGCACTGTGAATCCCTAAACAGGTCTAGAGCTGACCTAACATTTATTTTCAGACCTTAGGTTTTTGGTACATGATGGAGGTATATGTGGGAAAGCTTAGTTAGGTGGGTTGGATTCTAAGCCAATGGCACGTCCCTGGCCACACCCATGGGGTGGGCTCTAAGCCAATGGTACCTCCTTGGCCACACCCATGGGTTGAAGTGTAGTGACAAAAAGATTTAGCATTGGGCCCTGAGAATCGAGTCATGGATATTTAAGCAGACATGTTAGAATAAACTCTCTCTCTGCGTTCGAACCTCCACCTGCCTATTCGTGGTATGCTTTCCTGTGTGGGCTTTCCACATGGGTAGTCCTAGGATTAAGTGGGCCCTGCCACAAATCCCGGTGGTGACACCACAGGTATGTGTGCATCTTTTAGAGTATTATGGGATTGAAATGGAAAGATGCAAATCAAGAAATATGCTATAGAAACAATATACAGTTTGTTTCCAAAAGATACAATCTTAATATAGGTGTAAAGGGTGCAACATAGCCTTTCTGGATGCTTAACAACCATACCTAATGCCCATACCAATTCAGCCGAGGGACCAAAGGGATAACTTTGTTCCTCACCCTAAGAGGTCAACCAAGTCTTAGAGGATTATGCATGGGGGCACCTCTTGAATGTCCTGCAAATGTGGGTCACCAGCCTTCCTGTTCAGGGAGGTCTTGGAGTTCCACCATGGGACTTCAGCCAGTGTCCAGTCTAAAGAGAGGAAAATCTGCTCATGCTTCAGAAAAGGAAGCCTGGTCTAGCAAGACCGCTTTTGTCCTGGAGTGGAGGGAACTGGTGAATGAAAAGCTGAAAGGAACAAGGTGATTTCACCCTCCTCCCCCCAAAAAACACCCCTGAGAGACCTGGGAGGACCAGATCCTCAACTGACCTTGAGAAAACAAAAAACTTGGTTAATCTGGGCTAACTGTATGGCCTTAAGCATCCAAAAGGAAAGTACAACCAGATACAAAAAATCGGTAAGACCAGAGAAACTGTACTGCAGACACAAAACTTGAGATCTTAGTAAAAAAGACAAAAGAATAAAGGGAGAGTACTGTTGTTTGGCTTATCTCCAATTCTTACTGGCAAGTGCATCTATCTACTCTGTGGCTGCTACCACTTTTAGCACTCCTCAAAGGTATGAGACACAGCTTTTTAACCTCCTAATACAGACTGAAGACTCATGTATCTACAATAATCCTCCAAACCTTCAATGCTAGATGGGGACCACTGAAATTCCCAGTTTATGGACTAAACAGCTAAGGGGATGTCAGAATGTAGACTGTCATTGTCGGACTACCTGGGCTGTATCATAGAGGCTAGTGCAGGGGGCATCAAGACAGGGTGAGTGCTTACTGGACTTCATTTTGGGGGACCATGGGATGGAAAGACCCCAATGTGGAGCAAAAGAGCAGGATTGAAGGTTAGGGTTGCCAAGGAGGAAGCTTCAAGCACTTCCTTAAGGAAAACATGACATCTTTTAAGGAAGAAAAAAAAATCCTCCAATTCAAGTGATATGTGTATGCATGTATGTATGTATGTATATGTCTATTTATGTATATATATGTATATATATAAAGAATATAGAGTTATACTTCTTTAAAAATGAATAAAATTGTGAAGTAAATCTTAAAATAAATAAAATGTAAGGCCACATTTTTAGTATTTGAGAATTTGAATTTGACTTATTTTTGTTTTCATTTGAGATATCAAAATATCTTAATGGCAGTAATATAAACCTGATTGATATTGACAAACTGTTTTGAAGTTTGAGAGAGGGAAGAGGGCTGCAGTAAAGTGAATGGATGCTTATCCTTATCCCATAAAGTGCATCACATGTCAGCTAGCATTTAAGGAAACCTGGAGTTACAAATGTATTCAATAAAATAGTAATGCACAAATTAAACTGTCTTATGTAAAAAAAATATAACTTGACAAAAGTCTAATAACAAAAAGTTAAAATTAATACAATATCTCAGTACTCAGGAGGCAAAGGCAGGTGGGTCTCTGTGAGTTCAAGGCCAGACTGGTCTACATAGAGAGTTCCAGGACAGCTGGAACACCCTGTCTCAAAAGGAAAATAAATAAATAAATAAATAAATAAATAAATAAATAAATAAATTGAAAACTTTGTACTAAAATAGATTTGGTATTCATAAGATGAAAATACTTTACATTATTTAAAGCTTAAGGTAGTATTGTTTTACAGCTATATTTAAATATTATAAACTGGGGCTGAGAGATGGCTCAGAGGTTAAGAGCATTGGCGACCAGAAGTCTAAAGTCCAGTTTCCAGCACCCATGTGGTGGCTAATATCCATCCTTAGCTCTAATTCCAGGGCATATGGTGACCTATTTTGGTCTCTGTCTATTATGTGACTATATTTAAAAAATGGAAACACATGGGGCTGGAGAGATGGCCTAGTGGTTAAGTGTGCCGACTTGCAGAGGACCCAGGTTTGATCCCCAGCACCCACATGGCAGCTGAGAACTGTCTTTAATTCCAGTTCCTGGGGAATCCGACACCCTCTTCTGACCTCTGCAGCATTTCAGGACATGGGTGCACAAACCTACATGCAGACAGTACTTTCATACACATAAAAAAATTAAATTAAAAAAATGGAAACACATGTTTATAAATGTTTTACATTGTCTATATTCCACACTTAACAAATGGATACTTAATTTTAAGGTAAATATTTTTTTAACATATTGAAGACTAATTTCATATTTTAATTGCCTTATGTACTTCACAGGTTTATCAGAGGTCAAAAGAAAAAAGACAATAGTTTCATAATTTAGACAGTTATGCTATGTGTTAAATTTGAATTCCTACTTTGTTGAATGAAACTGAAGAAATTTCTTTAAAAAATTAAAATATATTTTTGATTATGTTTATATTTGTGTGTGGGGCCAGGGTGTGGTATATGTTCATGAGTGCAGGTGCCAACAAAGACCAGAAATGTTGGATGCCCTCAGCAGTGGGGGTTGTAGCCAGTTGGGGGTTCATCAACTTGGCTGCTGCAAATTGAACTCAGGACCTCTGGAAGAGCACTTCAGGCTGCTAAGTGAAGGGAAATTTTTCCAGACCAGTAGAGAACTTTCTTTCTTTCTTTCTTTCTTTTTAAACATTTTTTAATTGAAGTTTTGTGCAATTCATACAACATTTCTCAGTCCAAATTTGACTCATTCCACCTTCCATGCCCCCAACCCCACCCAAGTTCATGCATTTTGCTATACACGTCTTGCATCTTTTTTTTCAGTCTTTTAAATGTTTTCTCTATGCAGAGGTTTATTGTTTTTGGCTGAAGTTTACTGTTTCAGTCAGTTCTTTGACCCAGACCTTTTGTTGTTTTTCCCTCCTGTGGGCCTGATGAGCAGTAAAGGAGTTGGCTTTGTCCCAGCAACCTGCAAAGACTGCCCCACTCTCACCTGGTGGACATTCAAACACCTGCAGTTCATCCCCCAGGAAGTTTTAATGTAGGGTGTAAGATTCCTGAACCTGTCACTTCTAAAAGCACACCAAATGGAGGCTCCACTAGATAAACCTAGTCTCTGGGGAACAAATAGTATGTAAAAAAGTGCAGGTAGACTTCCTTTACTGTTCTGTCCCCATCCTTGCTAGGATGGGGATATATATGACTCTAACCTCTTACAATAAATGAGTTGCTTGGAACTCTGAAGCCTAACTCCCAGGTCATTCTTGGACCTGCTGGGTTTACCTGCTGCTCCAAGTCCTTCCCCTCACCTGTGGCTCCAAGTGCAAGGACACACAAAACAACTGCTGAGAGACAGGTGACCAGTGTGGGACATGGAGAGCCCCATGGCCCCACACCCTCCAATTTGTATTGCTCCAAAATATGCATATATGTTCTTCACACATAAACCAAAATTATGACATCTGAAAGTAAACTGTACGTTAATTCTTGTTTAGGAATTCACATTTTTCCTCTTTAATTTTATATTATTCTAAAGTATGCATACATACCCCCTCCCTATATACCACAACTACAAAGTCTGAAAATAAGTGGTAGGTTAATTCTAGATCCCATTAAGGTTTTCACATTATAATGGCACAGTTGCTTTCAGGTAAAAGCAGAACAAAACAAACACACACACACACACACACACACACACACACATACGTGTGTATGTGTGTGTGTTTACATTGCTCAGTTTGTATTATTACTAGGTATTTGGTACTAGCATCCACAAATGAGGGATACCATTCGTCATTTGTTTTTCTGGAACTGTGTTAATTCACTTAGCATAATCTCTTCTAGCTCCATCCATTTACCTACAAAGTTCATGATGTCATCTTTCTTTACCACTGCATAGAACTCCATTGTGTATATGTACCACATCTTCTCTACCCACTCACTAGTTTAGGGGCACTTGGATTGCTGCTAGCTCTTCACTATTGTGAAGAGAGCTGCAATAAATATAGATGTGCTTGTATCTTTGTGGTAGGATGAGTCTTGTGGGTGTGTAGAACTTTCTTAAACAGAACTTTTTCTGTTTCCCCACTTATGAAATTCATTCAACTACAGTTTTTAAAATTTTTAAGTATGGTTTTATATATATATTATATATATATATATTATATATATATATATATCAATATATACCATATGGCCAATGATATACAATATTGGTATATTAAAACATTTATTATTATCCATTCCTAAAACCAAGGGGTTTATGTTTTTATTCCTTGAAACACTTGTTTATGGCTCCTAACTTTATATATATATATATATATATATATATATATATATATATATATGTATGTATAAGACAGGGTTTCCCTGTAGTCCTAGCTGTCCTAGAACTCTGTATGTAGAACAGGCTGGCCTTGAACTCACAGAAATCCACCTGCCTCTTCCTTCCAAGTGTTAGGATTAAAGGCATTTGCTTCCACAACTGGCCTTACTTTTTAAATAGAAAACCAACATATAGGAAATTTATTATTCCAATTCATAAATTTAATTCAACAAATGAACATTTAGTTAGTAATGTGTATAACAATGTGTAAAAGCAGAAAAGCATAACCGATGTCCTCTCATCATAAGGATCATAACAAATAGTCCTATGGCAAATAGCAGGCTCATATAAGAAAACTCTGGTAGATTCCTTTATTCAAAACATTAGGGCTGGAGAGATGGCCTAGCAGTTAAGAGCGCCGACTGCTCTTACAGAGGGCCCGGGTTCGATCCCCAGCACCCACGTGGCGGCCGAGAACCGTTTGAAACTCCAGTTCCAGGAGAGCTCCAGTTCCAGGAGAATCCGACACCCTCTTCCGACCTCCGAGGCATTGCACGACACGGGTGCACAAACCTGCATGCAGACAGTACATTGATACACATACAGAAATAAAATTAAAAAAAATTAAAAAAAAACATTATGTGATATGAGAGCCTTCAGAATGAATACTAAAGTCCCAGAGGAAACTTTCCATTCAGCCATCTGGGTAGGGACTGAAAAAAGAAAGAAATATGTATTCCAACAGGTTTCAATAAGAGTGGCCTTTAGGGCTTGTACAGGTTCTAGAAGGCAGATTTTCTTCTGGTCTTCTCTTGTTCTGCAGTCACTTGTTCTTCACCTCCTTGAAAGCACATCAATAACTAGAATTCCTCTCCTCTGACAAAATAAAAAGCCTGTTTTCCCCCAATCAACTATAAAACCTACACTATTATTCTAAGTTTAGCCCCAGTCTTTGTGTAAGAGCTGGTCATCAAGAAATTGACCTGAAATTTTTAATGAGTATTTGATCATGAGACCCTTCTCCAGAAAGTGTTTCACCTTATGCCGGGGACCGAAGAACAATGAACTTCATATAATATTAACAAGGCTCCATTTTTATCAGACATTTCAAATTACTTAAATGTTACCCAAAAATTACAGTCTAAAATTAGGGTTGTCATTAAGATGACTCTACATGCAATATAGAGAATGAATGATTAGAGAGAAAACAAGGAAGCCACTTAGGAGTGATTTTTGTATCAGTCTCTGTGAAAAACTATATAAACAAAGGTTAACTGAGGGGATGGAAAAAGTGGAAACATTGGGATGTTAAAGTCAGTGTTTCTAACTATGAAACAGATAAAACAGAAGGACACTTGGATGGTGATGGTACTGTGAGAGTGTGTGCATGCATGTGTGTGTGTGTGTGTGTGTGTGTGTATGTGTGTGTTTGTGTGTGTGTAAGGGATGAAGGGAGAGAGAAAGAAATAGACATTTGAGATATATTAAATTGAAGCCATGTGAGATGATAAATTTTCATGGGAAATTAACCATGAAGAGTGAAGCGTTAAAGACAGAGCTTGAAGAATGTCATCATCTAAATGACAGTAAAGAGTAAAGAGCACAGATCACAGGCCATACAGAATGGATCAACCAGACTCATATTTGAAACCATCAAAAGAATGAGATGATGAAGAAGGCAAAGTACTCAGCATCGCTGGAAGTCTGGCTTTAACAGGAATCACTGGAGCACTGGTCAAGTTATTTCATAAGCTTAGAACTAATGTGAGAAAGGAGTGGAGAACATATGCGTGAGAACCATTTAATACTACTGTTTTAATGGCTTTAACAAAAATGTGTATGGTTAAAACATTTTCTGTGATCTATTTTACTTATTTACACTAACATTTGAGTAGAGTATTTATCTGCAAATAAATGGAATGCAAAAAAATATAGTGTAATTGGGATTAGTCAAATATAATCCATAAAATGCTATGACATGCAATTTTTTTTTCACAAAGGAATAATTTCTGATTGCTGTTTTTAACTTGAGGGAATAAAGATCATCCAATTTATTTATGTATTCATTCATGTTTGGAACGGATGTGGCTGACCTAAAATATATTTTATTTTGTGTTCTTATGACTTTATTTTATTTTTATTATGTGTATGTGTGTGCCCGTGGGCATGTGCATGTGGCTCCAGATACCAACAGCATCCAGAAGAGGACATCAGATCCACTAACAATTATAAGCAATTGTAAAAGCAATACTTATTCTTAATAACTGAGCCACCTCTCCAGCCTCCTATATTTTCTTTTTATGTCAATAACAGTTCAATAATGACACTAGTGTTCATGTGATTTGTACTATTTTCTATTACTTATAAAGCAGTGTGTGTAAAAGGAAATAATATGTGACTTTATCCAGGCATGAGTCATTTCTAGCATTGAAGCTAGAAGTAAATGTGGAAATGCATTCTTAAAGTAATTCTTGATCATTGAGAAGAATTATAAAATACTAAGTAGAGGGCCATATAATATAGGGCACTATTTCTATTTTCAGATTTTGATTTTTTTCATTTTACATGCCACTCTTGTCACATTACTTCTAATATATTTTTATTTCTGTCAAAGGCCATTAACATTCAGTTTTGAGTAGGGGGGAAAGTGTGACTTTTATTATTAAATATTTCTTCCTTGAATAAGTTGCTGTGTTTGACCACTTTCCCTTTCCTTACTAAATACCTGAGATAATAAGTCTATATTATAAATAGAAAAGGTTTATTTTAGCTCACGTCGTAGAGGTTCCTGTCCATGCTTGGCCCTGATGTATTTGTTTATGTATTTATTTATTTATTTATTTATTATTTATTTTTGTATGTGTATGAATGTATTGTCTGCATGCAGGTCTGTGCACCCGTGTCGTGCAATGCCGCGGAGTTCAGAAGAGGGTCTCGGATTCCCCTGGAACTGGAGTTCTCCTAGAAATGGAGTTACAGACGGTTCTCAGCCGCCATGTGGGTGCTGGGGATCGAACCTGGGTCCTCTGCAAGAGCGTCAGTGCTCTTAACCGCTAGGCTATCTCTCCAGCCCCGGCCCTGATGTATTTGGGGCTGTGGTGAAGCAGTGCATCATAGTGGTGAATGTGTGGCAGAGTAAGTTCCTCACCTCACAGTGACTAGAGGGCTAAAGAGAAAAGAAGAGGTCAGGGTACCATAATTCTCTTCAAAGGAATGTCTTCAATGGCCTAAAACCTTTTCACATTCTAAATGTTCTATCAAATCTCTGAAGTGCCATCAGCTGGGGACCAAGCCTTTTAGCTCATGGGACTTTGGGGGAACATATTCAAATCCAACAAGATACTAATTAGGGACTTAATCACATGATCAGCCAGTTACCTGAGCAGGCCTGGCTTAATCAGAATCAGGAAGGTATTCTCTAACTGTCTAAAAGCAGACACACTAATAACACTGATATGTCCTTGGAGATTAGTGCCTCCTTCTTGGCCAACATCTAGCAACAAATTGGGAGCATTAGTCCTATCATGTTGAATAGCTGAATTCCACTGGTAATAATGTTAAATTAGAAATTTCTATCACCTGTTCAAGACAGATTTCACATGCCAGCACCTGATTCTACTCTTCAGAGATTTAGTGCAGAGGAAACAATGAACTAAAGCTTAGTTGCATTGCTCCTCACTCGGGCAAATAGAAAATAGCCATTTTGTGTCATTAGTTGTTTCAAGAAGTCAAATTTATGTAGATTTTTTTATAACTGCAGAAAAGAATTCAGAGTGTATGTAGCACCTATTGGAAATGTGTTTGCTGTAAGCTTCAGGTTATTTTACCACAAAGTAACTAACAGGGTCAGGTGGAGTCAATGGGCCAACATGCAGAGGACAAGAGAATGCCAGGTGCTATCCATGAATGGGACACTTACATCAAACTTCTTGCTCCCAAGTCTCGGGAATCATTGTAGAAGAGGGAATAGAATGATTATAAGACCCAGAGGGAGTGGATGATCACAAGGAAAAACGAGTTTTCCAGAAAGTTGTTCAGTTACACACATGAATTTGAAGCAACGGTGACAGCATGAAAATTCCAATGCAAGTTCACAGCAGAAAAAGTTCCACCAAAGACATGCAGAAGTGAATAAGAAGCTCCACCCCCCCCCAAGCAAAATGTGGCAATAGATGGCTGCTGGGAGGGCAGAAACAGTCTCTTTCAAACATGAGACTCTTGGTAGTTTAATCAGGCTCCAGTGGATGGACCACAACTGAAGCACATTTGGGGACATAAATTAGACTCTATAGGCTTTATTACATATATATATATATATATATATATATATTATATGCATATATTATACATTAATTGGGAGAGTATATTAAATTGGGGATGGGGCAATAAGTGAAGGTAGATCTAAATACTGTCAAATTATATGGTATGAAAAATCACAAAAATTCAATAAAACAATCAAGTACTAGAAAAATAGATGTTAAATTCAGAATACTACATGGTGTCAGTTTCTATTTCATCCCATAAGCATTGATACAATTTAAAATAGTTTTCAAAAATAGACAGGATCTTTAAGCCCTAGAAAAATAAAATTATTCATCCCAAAAGATTTCACTTATATGAACAATGATAATATATAATTGGGGCTATTAAATTTCAGCCAGGGACTTGTTTTTTTATTTTGACAGTTTTCAATACTTTCCTGCCATAAAAGTAAAATTATTCTGTTTTTCCAATCGGTATTTCACTTCCATTCCAAGCATCTATATAATTTACCCTTTTACAATGCCCATTTGTATAAATGTGTAGTTATGTAAGTATTTTTGCTTCGTTGTTCATCCATTTATAAGTAAGTATTTTTGCTTGATTTGCTTTTGGATGCATTTGAAGTCTACAATACGATGTTTGATATACTTAAATATAATGAAATTCATACTATAGTCAAGAAAATGGCCATATCCTTCTTCACATTAATATTCCCTTATCTCCTAAACATACTCCACTAGTTTCTTCCAAGTTCAGTTATCTCTCCTTAGTGCTCCTTTTTATGGAATTCTCAAATGTTTGGTGACCTGTTGTTCATGGTGTTTGTGTCATGATTCAGGCATTCAAGTGTCTTGCACTAGCCTGATGATTCACGCAGCTTTCACATTGTTATCTCAAGGCTGTTAACTCAAACACTTTGTCATCCAAAATTTCATCATTATTGTTTATTCTTTATTTCCCAGGCAACTTAGAGTATCTGTAAAAATGCATTTTAATGTAAATAGAACAAGCTACCCTGTTGTGGTAGTTTGAATGAGTGTCCCCCATAGGCTTTAAGTATTCAGACATTTTGTCTCCAGTTGGTGGCACTGTTCTTGGAGGTCTTAGAAGGTGTGGCCATGCTAGAGGAAGTATGTCACTGGAGGCAGGCTTAGTTAGTTTAACAAGCCTTGCTGTCTCTAGCCGCTTTCTCTGCTTCTTGTGCTCATTGCGAGATGTGACCCTCGGCTTGCTGTTCCAGCTCCAGCCTCCATGCCTCCCACCACAATGGACTCTAATTCCCTGGAACTATCAATCGTAAGCTCAAATAAACTCTTCCTTTTATAAGTTCCTTTGGTCATGGTGTTTTATCACAGCAACAGAAAAGTGACTAATACACCTGTCATGACACAGTAGGCAGAAAAGACTACATATTTGTCTTCAACAAATAAACAGTTTTCTCCCATTTTTTTCCAGACAATATGCCTTTGAATATCTAAAATAGAGGAGATACTATGACATTTTACTATTATTTCAGTAGACTGTCAGCTGAGTCTTCTGTTTCTGCCATTATCTTAACATCTCTTCCAGAAACACCTAGTACTATGCATTTAACTTTGCATCTCTCTAGCTCTTTCATAATCAGTGTTCTTGTCCATACTGCCAATATGAAGTATGCATTTGCCTTTCAGCTTCGAATTTTTTTTCTGCCATATTATCTGAACAGCCTTGGGTCCCTCTGAAATTTTTTTCCCTTCAATATTTTTGTAAATAATCTCATAGTATTTGAAGAAAGAACAGGTAAAATTACTTTATTCAGTTTTAAATATTAATCAAGGACCAATGAAATGGCTCAATGAAATGGCTCAGCAGGTAAAGGAGACTGCAGCCAAGTCAAAGGAGAGAACCAATGTCCACAAATTTCCCCTGACTTTTACTCATGTGCTTGGTGTACACCTGCACACACATACACACACACACACACACACACACACACACACTATCAGAAAAACAGAGACATAAAGATGTGGAGACACACAAGAGAATAAAGAAATAAATATAAAATATTTGGACATTAATAAAAAATTGTAATATATGAGTGCATAAACGTCCCAAGGACAATGATCTGAACTAATTTATTGTTAGTGTACTTGAGCAGTTTTCTCTTTTTTAACCACTTGTTTGTTCTGGAATATATGAAATTTTGCATACTATCATAATATATATGTATTCTTGTTAATGTCTAGATGTTTGACTTCTTTTGTTTGAGAAATTTGTTTGAATACTATTCATAATTACATGCATGGACTCTTAATGTTTTAGGAAAATTCATCATATTTCAGTATTTAGAATTTTCCATATTCCTGCTAATTTTATTATATTCTTCAGGGAATATATTATAATCTTCAGTGAAGATTCCAGAATAGCCAGGCCATTTGAGAAACGTTTATCATGGAAATTATTGTCCTTGTATCATTTGTCCCCCAAACAATCACATTGCAACATATGTAAGTATAGCATTGAATTTTAAAGTATTCATAAACATTTCCCACAGTATTACTAATTAATGCTTAGTTAACATAATTCTGCAGGATTTGTGTCTATGGCTTCATTTCCAAGTCTAACATTTTTCAAGAAAATTGTAACTAGAAAACACTTTGTTCTATGAAGCTCCCATACAGAAGATGGCTCTCTCATGGAAGGCATTTTATTAAATATCAAAATGGCCCATTCTTAGATATAATTATTTACTTGATTAAAAGTAGGATTTCTTTTATTTTCATTGTGTGTGCATGTGTGTGTGTATTCATGTGTGTGTGGGTAAAAGTGTCTTTAATGGGCAGACCACAGTCTTAACACTTGCTTCAGGAACTGTCTATATTATTTTTTGGCAGGGACTCTCAAAGGCCTGAAACTCACCAGTTATGTAAGCTGGGCAGTCAGTGAGCCCCAGATATCTCCCGGTATCTGCTTCTCCATCTCTGTGATTACAAGTGCATACTGCCGCATCTAGCTTTTTACATGGGTTCTAGAGTTTGAACTGGGGTTTTCATGATTGAGATAGCCACATGGTCTCCTTTGACTGCATTTTTGTTTGCATGTTTTTCTGTGTATCTGATGCTAAACCTAGATCACTAAAGAAAAGCAGAATTTGAAACTTCTCTTTTCTACTTAGTATTGTAATGTTTACTTGGCAATGCTCACCCATTTTTCTACAACACGTGACACTTCCAGTGTAGTTTTGTATTAAGTAGATGCCTGAGTTTTGATTTTTAAGTCAAAGCCACCTTTTCTTGTGGTCTTTTCTGAATAAGAAGAAAAATTCATCTCACTTTTCACTACTCTATTTACATTAATTGTGCGTCATTTTTAACTATATATACTTTAAAAGTATGGTTAGAATGAATCAACTTGAGTGGGTTTTATATGAGAATAAAACATACAGACACATACAACAACGTCTTTAACTATTCTCATATTTTTGAGTGATGTATTTTCCTAATTATAAATGCCCTTTCTGAGCAGGGCAAGTTGATAGATGCTTTTAATCCTAGCACTTGGGAGAGACAGGCAGGCAATTCTGTATTGAGATGGAGTTGTAGGCCAGCTGGAGTTACAGGGAATCCCTGTCTCAAAAATACCATAAAATTTCTTTCCCTTGAATTATTCCACATTTTATTTTTGTTAGTTATGCCACAACAGAGCACAGTTACATAAGTGAAAATGCTAATATGTGGCCTGGGTATATGTCACTTTGCCTATGCTAAGGACAGATGTGATATATTAGTAAAAGAGACACTATGTCTCTGTTAGGTGAAAGTCCCATTTTCCAGATGCTTTCTTTTTTTTAATTATTATTTTTTTATTTTATCTGTATGAGTGTATTGCTTGCATGTATGTAAGTACACTTGTGTTGTACAGTACCTATGGAGGTGAGAAGAGGTCAGTGGATCTCCTGGAACTGGAATTAGGACAGTTGTTAGCTGTCATGTGGATGTTGGGAATTCAAACTCAGTTCTTCAAGAGCAGCCAGTGCTCTTAACTGCTGACCCATCTCTCCAGCCCTCCAGACACTTTTTTGACCCAGGAAATCATCCACAGAAATTATTCATTTTGGACTAAAATTGGGAACAATTTACTCACCATTAAGCAAATTCTATTGCTTTAAAACAATGGTGACAAAATTAATTAATTGCCTTTATTTATTTATTTATTTATTTATTTATTTATTTATTTATTTAGTGAGAGTTTTGCCTACAAGTAATGAGAGCCCCACATGTATGCAAAGCCCATAGAGGCCAGAAAAGGGCATCAGATCCTCTGGAAATGGAGCTATGGAGAGTGGTTAGCCACCATGTGGGTGCAGGGAACTGATACTGAATCCTCTGTAAGAGAAGCCAGTAATTTTAATCGCTGAAAAATTTCTACAGCCTCATTTTATTAGTAAACATCACTAAAAATGTGATTTTTTACAGGGCAAGAGAGAGCTCAGCCATTAATAATCTTATTTAAAATAATTAATAAAATATGCTTAATGTACTTTTTACAGTGTTTTTTTTTAATCTTCAAAAAAGAAAGGATTTATTGTGGACAATTTTTCAAGCCATATTAACTTTCAAGAGGGCATATTCAACCACATAAAGTTCCAATAATAAAGCAAATGACCGTGTTACCAGAAATAGCATCACCCCATCTCAGGATTTTGTAGGCCCCAGAGCTGTGAGAGTATACATTTCTGTTGTAGCTACTTAGAGCATGCTTAGAAAATGAATGCATCCTTCTTTTTAGAAGCACCCAGCTGGTTCCGATCATGCATGGCTCTTTTTTTAAATTTTAATTTTATTTTTTATTTCTTTTTTTATTGATGCTTTGTGTATTTCATACATCATTTTTCAATTGAGTTCAGGCATATTCCCCTTTCCCTTCCCCCCACCCCACCCACCCCACCCCAGATCATGCATTCTGCCATAACTGTCCTGCATTTTTCTCTCAGTCTTCTTTTTTTATGCTTAGGAATTCACATTTTCCTCCATTTATTTTGTATTACTCTAAAATATGGATACATGCTCTTTACCCATATATAGTAATTACAGAGTCTGAAAATAATTGGTGGGTGGATTCTAGACCCTGTTGAGAGATTCACATTATAACATAGTTGTTTTCACATCAAAAGAAATATAACAATACATTCTACCATGTCCCCTCTTCCGCAGATTGTTCCCTAAGCTTAGAAAAGGGGCACGGGTGGACAAGAAGCAAAACAGTCTACTTTCTCTGGAGCTGTCGTTTTGGACTCTGGTCAATACTGGCTGGTTCCTTTCATGGGCTGACAGTTTGTTCAGGAATAACCTTTCAATCCTAAGAATGTAAAGGTTGCAATTGGGGTGAATGGTGAAACTACAGCAATATAGACTGGACACGTATTTGATCAACTTGATTGAATATACAAGCCCCCCAGCTGGATGGTGGGACCCTTGGGCTGTGTGGGTTTGGGCACAACTGCTTGCAAATTGTTTTACATGAAGGATGTTTGTACTCATAAATTATTACTTATTGTTAAAAAATGGAAAAAATGAAGTAATAGAAGAAAAAAGAAATATAACAATAATGTCATTCAGCTTGCCTTTTATCTGGGGGATTTCGTGTTAGCATCCACAAATGAGGGAAATCATTCTCCATTTGTTTTTCTGGGACTGTGTTACTTCACTCAGCATAATGGCTTTGAGCTCCATCCATTTAGCTGCAAAGTTCATAATGCCATCTTTTTACAGTGTTTTAACCAGTTCAATATATCTCTAAACTCCTTAGGCTTTGTCAATATATTTGGTGAACATCGTAGTGAATCAGTTGGCAGTGAATTATTTCACTTGTCCAAGTTTTCCATTACCAAGCTTCATACATGCCAAAGTTTTCTAACTTAATTTGTTTTAGTAATTGTTAATGTTTTCTGTAATATATATCCAATTCCCGCTAAAATCCCTTCTGCAGAAACTTTTCATTTGGCTCCATCATGATTTGAACAGCGAAGAAATTACTGTTGGTTTCCTTGGTCTATAGCTGAAGTGATGTGCAGGGTTGTGGCCCATGTTGCACTGGCATTAATCACTGTGAACAACTGGGATGACCTATTTTTTTTGGGGGGGGTGTTTTCGAGACAGGGTCTTCCTGTAGCCCCAGCTGTCCTGGAACTCACTCTGTAGACCAGGCTGGCCTCGAACTCACAAAGACCCGTCTGCCTCTGCCTCCCAAGTGCTAGGATCAAAGGTGTGTGCCACCACACCCGGCTATGGGATGATTTTTTAAGCATACCGATCCGCAAAGCTCCTCATAAGGCTTTTTTGTTTACTTTTTCCTGCACCACCACCTTTTTACTCAGTAAGCGCCCTCAGTAGGGCTGTCATCTTGCAGGACTAAGACCAGAAGAGTTCAGTGTTGCTGATGGAGGATTATAAGGTAAGAACCACTTTACTATTCACACTATGTAACCAAGACTTCGGTCCAGAGTGCTTATGGTGAGATTTCAGAAAAATGAAACAAAAATAGTACTTTCTAAGGAGTAGTTATTTATCCATTTTACTACAAAAAGAGTGACATTCTTCTACAAAAAATATTCACTTAATTTTCCATAATGGATTAATTTAATACATTTTTTTGAGACATGTTCTCACTATGTAACTCTGTCTGGCCTGAAACTTGCTGTGTAGACCTGGGTGGCCTTGAAATCAAAGAGATCTGCCTGTCTCTGCGTCTTGAATGCTGAGATCAAAGGTGTGCACCACTACACACAGCTATCTACAATTTGATTAATATTAGCCTTGTTCACAATTGTTGGAGTTAAATCATTTTTCTACATATAGTCTACATTGCACATGTTTCATATATTTTTATTTATGGGTCATGTATCTCTGCATGGAATTTATTCGACCAAAGTAAAACTTACATTTTACCTGTTTAACCATAAATGAGTCTAAATCGCTCATTATATTAATGCTGATTATATATAATTAACATATTGGATTATTTATTGAATTATTATTAGATAAATAATTTTTCTCCACTACAAAAATTAATTTCCTTTTCAATATTTATACATTATAATATTTAAACTTATAGTATTTTAATTGTGAAATATTTATAGATTAATTTTAGAATAATAAACATGTTTCTTTTATTTTATTAAATAATATTGTAATTTTAAAATCATTTACTCCATTAAAAAAGTAATAATTTATTTATTTAATAAAATATGGATTTTAAAATTGTATTGTATTTAGTTTCTTCCTCTGTAGGCCATAATATGTTCAGGGAAATTGATTCTTATTTATTTATTTATTTATTTTTGGTCTTTTCAAGACAAGGTCTCCTTGTAGCCCCAGCTGTCCTGGAACTCACTCTGTAGACCAGGCTGGCCTTGAACTCACAAAGATCCACCTGCCTCTGCCTCTGGAGTGCTAGGATCAAAGGCGTGCACCACCATGCCCGGCTGGAAATTGATTCTTTTAAGCGAAGAAATATCTTCAGTAAGTTTCATAGTCTACATCATCCCTGTTGAGGCAATTTGAAGCTTCCTTCAAGTTCTCTAGTGACAACAAGGTAACTCAACCTGTAAGAGCACCAGCTGAAGTAACTGCAAACCTGAATTCCATTCTAGGGATCCACATGGTGGAGAGAGAGAGCTATGTCACACAGGTTTGTCCCTGACCTCTTGAGAGCTCTGACACTTGGGCATGCACACACACACACACACACACACACACACACACCATACACACTCATACTAAATGAAAATATAAAGATTAGACTTGATCTTGTAACAGTCAGAAACATTCATCCACAAAGGTCTTTAAATGTATTAAGTCACAATTTTCCCACAATTCCCAGTGTATTTTTTAGTTATTTACATGTCAGAAATATTTATATTACTAATACATTCCACATTCACGATATTTAGTGCTGATCATTTTGACATGTAGATAATACTGACTCGGGGGGATCAAATGGAAAACCATATGAACTAGCTGATTAGTTCTGCCACACATTAACTTCTTGCAATCTAAGTTATACAGACTTAAAGTTGCATGCATGAATAATTACTTTAGCTGTTCCTTATACTGTAATTATTTTTCAGATAAAAATTCTTTAGTAACATGCCTTTAAATACCACAATGTCTCAACAGCTTCTGTAACTGCCTCCAGGATCTATCTGCCTTCCACTTACAGAGATGGTGGTGACTCACGTGACAAATTTTCAGTGTGTACTTCATATTTATTTGACCATCCTTTTAACATGGTCATTAAAAGACACATCATAGTATTGTTTGAGAAATGCACTTTTATATTTTTAAACACCTACTGCTAAGTCAACATTTTCCAGAATTCTGGAAATCATACAATACAGATAACTCTGGAAGCCCACAGAGATATCAGATAACTGGCGATCTCCTGGGACAGGTCTTACAATTTCTCGCTTCAAGCCACACACAAAGTTCCATTCCCACACTGTAGACCTCAGAGTCCAGGTAAACCCAGAAACCCAGACCTTTATGTTTACAAACAGAAAATCAAAAACAGAGCCCAATACAAGATGTTAAAACAATCATGGAAGGGAGAGAATTAAACATTCCCTGATTTCACAAGTGCATAAGATGGCACTTTGCAATAATAGAGTTTAAAACAAAAGATTCATAGCTTACATTTTTATATGTTCAAACTGCAAAGCCTCCCAATCCACACTGGAGGAGCAATTGACCACCCAAAGAAACTGCAGGTCTCAGAAACTGGTTGTGACATTTGCTTAGATTCATGACACGTTAACAGTAGGTGGGGAATGTGGGCTGCACCACAGAGGGAAATGTGGGGAGTGAGATGAACACTACCACCAAGGGAGCTGTAGCTTGAAAGCTGGCAAACTAAGAAAGACCAGCTGTGTGTGAGTATGTGAAGCCAGGACCATTCAGAGCTCTGCACCTTACTCAGCCAGTGCGGGTTGTTTTGATATAACTGCTTTATACTCCCTCAGAAGCTTGGAGGCATTCGATGGAAAGAAGGCAGTGCTTAGCAATTTCACGTGCAAACTGACAAGCAGAGAGCTGGTTTGAGGGGACATTTAAACAGTGTGTTGTCAGGTGCGGATGGCAGGAGGGGCTCAAGTTCAGCTCCTGTGCTTCTCACAGTTAAAAGGCTGGCAGAAAGATGTAAGTAGGAATTCAGCGTAGGAGTAGAGGAAGAGCTTATTCAGGTCAAGAACAACGTTTGCTGCTCAAATATGCAGGTTTTGCAGAGAAACCTGAATGCCACATGCAAAAACACAGGTAAACAAATCCTTTTTTCTTAGCAATTAAAAAATTGACAACTGGAAGTAGTGTCTTTCTCTGTAATTATTTTATTGTGTTCATCTTCACTTGTAGTTATTTTAGATCATCCTACATACTTATCTTCTATCTTCCATCTCTGCATTTTCCTTTATCCATTCCCTCCTCCTAAGATCACAACATTTGTGATGAAATGAAAAAGAATCTTTCAACCTCAAGCCAGGCAAAAATCCCAGGTTGGGCAGGAGATTCCACCCTTGTTGGCATCTGGTGGCTGCTGGATTAGAAGGAGTCATTTTTCTTTTAGGGTATTTTCCTTGTTTGACCACAATCCAGGGCAATCCACACCCAAGAGTATTGGGCAGCACACATAGACTCAATGTGGTGAGTATCACAAAGCTAAGTGGGTAGCAACAGATACCAGAGGAGTTGAGAGCAAGAACGTGAGCAGAGTACATTGTATGACATTCTCAAAGAACTAATTATAATACTTTTGGATTATTTGAGAGAGGGTCTCCTTGTAGCCCCAGCTGTCCTGGCACTCACTATGTAGACCAGGCTAGCCTCTATCTCACAGAGATCCTCCTGCCTCTGCATTCTGAGTGCTGGAATTAAAGGCTTGGACCACCAAAAATATTATAATGCCAAGCAAAAGTATTATAATAAGATATAAGTTTTAAGATGTACTCTGAATACATTGTAGCTGCTTGCTGGCATGCTTTCTGGGCTCATGCTCAGCTCACTCTCTCATACAGCCCAGAGCCACCTGCACAGTGATGGCACAGAAATGGCACAGTCCACAGTGCACTAGGTCCTCTTTCATCCATCTGCAATTGAGAAAATACCCCAGTCATGCACAAAGGCCAGTTTGATGAATGCAGTTCTTCAGTTGACAGTCTCCCCTCCTTGGTTTACCTAGTTTGGGTCAAACTGACAAAAACTAATAAGCACATAAGGTGAATAAGATGAATAATGAACATATTTTATGTGAAATTTTAAGAGTACCTAATGAAACATTTCAGTTACATGGATGGCTAGACTGAGTGGAAATGCAAAATTTCTGAAATTCCTGAGAACTGTCAGTTCAGAATTCACATGTATATATCTTTTTTTAAATTTTTATTTATTTATTTTTGTATGTGTATGAATGTAGTGTCTGCATGTAGGTCTGTGCACCCGTGTCGTGCAATGCTGCGGAGGTCAGAAGAGGGCGTCAGATTCCTCTGGAACTGGAGTTCTCCTGGAATTGGAGTTACAGACGGTTCTCAGCCGCCATGTGGATGCTGGGGATCGAACCCGGGTCCACTGCAAGAGCAGTCGGAGCTCTTAACCGCTAGGCCATCCCTCCAGCCCCCCTTTTTTTTTTTTAAATTTGTTTTTGTATGCGTATGAATGTAGTGTCTGCATGTGGGTTTGTGTACCCGTGTCGTGCAATGCCACGAAGGTCAGAAGAGGGTCTCGGATTCCCCTGGAACTGGAGTTCTCCTGGAATTGGAGTTACAGATGGTTCTTAGCTGCCATGTGGGTGCTGGTGAACAAACCCGGGTCCTCTGCAAGAGCAGTCAGTGCTCTTAACCACTAGGCTATCTCTCCAGCCCCGTGATTTCACATGTATATATCTTACCACATATATTTTACTTGATGATACTAAATTGCCTGAGATTTTCAAAGAAGTCAATGTATTGAACAGAAATAGAAACACCAGAAAATTTTGGTGGAATAAGTTCTGAAAATATCAAAAATTGCGAATGTGAAGAAAGGTTTCACACATTCGGTGGCATGGGAAATCTGAGCGTTATGATCTATCTCCTCCATGATAAGCGTCACTAAAATTACTCTGATTAATTAAGTAGAATGGAACTGAATTAGAGAGAACCAAAGCAAATTTTGTATAATTGATAAAAAAGTTAGTGTAAAAAGATATGGATAAAATATTGGTAGATGTGTGAATTAAGATCACCAATGTCCATCAATAACTGCTCATTTTTTAAAATGTGAGATGAAGTTGATTAAGGATTAAAGGAAGTAAAATGGGCAAGGTTATCTCACCTTGAGAAGACATAAAAGAAACCAAGAAACAGCAGGAAGACATATGTCCTGGGAACATAGCGCCCCAGAAAATCTTACTGACTGTGAGTTGAAGGTTAGGCCCATTTGGTTAAAATCTCTCTTTTTCAAAATGATATTTAAATGTGACTCCTGAATGTGATTTCTAATATAGAAAGTGCTAAGTAAGATCAATTCAAACACAGGAGACAAATAAATGTTAAATTTTTGAAATACCAAAGCTAATTGATTTAGTTTATTTTATTAATTTTCTTCTTCTTTATATTTCTTATTATAATACTTTTATTGATGGTTTATGCATTTCTAACAGGAGCTCTGCCCAAAGCCATTCAGAAATGTTTAAAACTGATTTAGTTTAACTTCTTATTTTCAGTAAATTATTCAATAACAGTTTAAATGAAAATCGTTCTAAAAACCACATGCTAGATATTAACATTAAAATGGACTATCGTATGTCATGTTGAACAAGCATCCTCACATTGTGTCAGATTCGACACTGTGCCACTGAATGTTTTCTTAATATTGTATTTTTCAGTTTTATGCATAGAAGTTTATTGCCTGCATGTATGTAAGTGCACGTAGTCAGGCAATGCTAGCAAAGGTCAGAAGACATTGTCAGATCCCCTGGAACTGGAGTAATGGACTGTTGCTAGTGGGTGCATGGAACTGAATCTAGATCCTCTGCAAGAGCAGCCAGTACTCTTAACCACTGAGCTGTCTCTCCATGCCATCTGTTGCTAAATATTGAATACAACATCCTAGTGCAAAAGAATCTTTGAAACTGCTGATGCTTTTACTGAGCACCCAGTCACTTGGCTACTTTTAGTAGGAGTCATCACAATTTATGCCTCCTGTTATATTTTACTTAAAAGAGTTTATCAATATAAACCTGGTATCAGTCTTCTTAAATCATTATTATCATATATTCACACACAGACACAAAGATATATATTACATACAACCAATTGAGTCCATTTAGTATTGCTATTTATTTATTTAGGACTGAACATTTGGGATTGGCTTGCATATCAAGGAATGTACCTGGGAAATCTAGTTCTCCTTCTCAGTAGCATTCATTGTCAGTGGCTCTTCATATAGAAAATGAAATTATGAAATCAATCCCTGCTCTCCTCCGCACCCCCAATACATTGGCATGTCAACTAATTTTGGCATTATACAGGTCTTGCTTAGGCAATCACATTGTTGATATTTAATGGCTCCTACTTTCCAGTTATGTCTACAAGGCACTATCTAGCAAAAGGTACCCAGTCCTTTGACTCCTATAATCTTTTCACCACCCTCTTCTGGAAGATTCCTTGAGCTTTAAATAAATTAATAATAAATAAATTAATTAATAAAAATAAATAAAATAAACAAATAAGCTTTTCTCCAAAAACAAGCAGATGTGGGGCAAGAGCTAGAACTACCTATAGTAAAGTATGAAAATAGTTATTTAGAATATAGTTAGAAACTAAGTTGGTTGAGAAGGTGACAGTATTTTCTTCTCCTCTAGGGTCCATGAACTCTCCAGTCAAAGATAGTTGGCTAGTTTTACAATGCCAGGAATGAATTTGTCTCTACTGAGCTGAATTTCAGGTCTATTAGACAGCTGTTGCTACTTCCAAAGTAAAAGTGCTACTACTGTACCACTGAGGATATCTTGCCACTATAGTATTTGTGCTTCATAATACTCACAATTTGCCAGAACTATTGTATGAGAGAGAGTGCTCCAGAAGAAGACTACCAGGTCAGTTCCAGCTCCTTTCCTCTAAGACCTGTGTGTGAAGTCCATGTTGTCTTCTGAAATAGGATCATCTTACCTTCAAGTTCTGGGAAAAAAAAAAAAAACAACTAAGTTTATATTGCTTTCGGAGTCTCTTTGATCACCCAAATCAACAACTCAAAAGGATGTTGCCGATACCTGGTCCTGGGGTTTTTGTTAGATATTCTGTGGTTTTGTGAGGAACATTATCAACCCTTGTACCATTTAAATTATATACGTAATATAAACCTGTTACCCATGGAGGATGGATGAATACATGACATCCACTGGAACTTGTGTGAAGAAAGACCTGAATTTGTCCTCAAGTGGATAGAACTGGTGATTGAAAAGCCAAAAGAAGCCACCCACACACACAAAAGAAAAAACAAAAAAACCTGAGTGACCATTGAGGACCAGATCCTCAGCTGACCTTGAGAAAACAAAAAACTTGGTTAATCTGGGCTAATTGTGTGGCCTTAAGCATCCAAAATGAATGTATAATCAGAAATATATAAATAGTAAGTCCTAGGAAATTGTATTTCAGGTAATAAAATTGAGATCTTAGTAAAAAGACAAAAAGTAAAAAAAAAAAAAAATACAGTTGTTTTGCCTGTCTTACTAGCAAGTGCAGCTACCCCGTGTCTGCCACTCCTTTTGCCATCCTTCAAATACCTGAGACACAGTGTTTCAACCTTCCAATATGGGCTGAAGACTCATGTCTCTCCAAGAATCCTACAAACCTTCAGTGCTAGATGGGGACTGCTGAGACATCCATCTTGTAGACTGAGCTACTACTGGGGGTTCCTTCTCTTCATAGTATAGACTGCCATTGTTGAATTATCCAGGCTGTATCATGGAGTCCAGTACAAGCAGATAAAGACAGAACATGGTGGTGCTTCCTGGACCTCATTTGGTGACCATAGGAAGGGAAAACCCCAGTGTGGAACACAGAGGCAGAACTGATGGTGGTTTGGGTTTGCCAAGGAGAAGGCTTCAAACATGACATCTTTCAGCCTAATAAAGAAAAAAAATATCGTAATCTGAAGATGCTAAAACCTATTATATATGTGGCATACTTGTGTTCATATTTTGGAATGATGAATATTGGAAGGAATAACAACAACGAAAGAAAGAGTGCATCAAAAACTGACTGAAATGGTGAAATTCTGCTTGAAACAGTAAACTTCTGCATTGAGAATTTTGAGAGAGACTGAGAAAAAGATGAAAAACATTTCTGGCTGTATATATGGGCTCTGGTGGGGTGGGGGGAACGGGCCTAGATTTGATCTGTAATTTTGTATGAAATGCACAGAGCTTCAATAAAAAAATTGGCTTTGAAAGAAAAAAAGATGGAGGCAAATAACTGACGGATACAGTTAAATTCTGCCCCAAAAAACAAGCCTCTGCAGTGAAAATTTTTGGAAAGCCTAAGAGAAAGATTCAATACATGTATGGCTAAGGAATGAACTGGGGTGGGGTGAGGGGCAGGGAGAGGGGAATGTGTCTAAATTGGACTGAAAGATAATGTATGAAACACAAATCATCAATAAAAGTATTTAAAAAGGAAAAGAAAAAAAAAATAGTGCTTCCAGGCCAGGCGTGGTGGTGCACACCTTTAATCTCAGCACTCAGGAGGCAACTGTATCTCTGTGAGTTCAAGGCCAGCCTGGTCTATGGAGCTAGCTCCAGGCAGCTAGAACTAAAGGGAGACCCTGCCTCCAAAAGACCAAAAAAGTGCTTTTAAAAATATTCCTAGTGTTATTTATCTCTCCTCCCTCTCTCTCCCTCTGTAGATCCTCTCTACTCTTCCTTCCTCAGCTAGTCCCACTCTGAATGTCTGTTCCCTTTCTCTTTTCTTATGACCTGTTTCCTTCTACCCTCCTAAGCTTCCTTCTTTCTCCCTCTCCCTATATTTTGATGGCTTGCAAGTTAGTTCCAGTTATATACTCTAGTCTAAAGATTTAGAGTTAGGATCTACAGATAAGGGAACATGAGCTGTTAACCTTTTGGGGTCTGGGATATCTCAGTAAATATTTTTCAGTTCCATCCATTTACCTGCAATCTTCACAATTTCCTTTTTCTTTGAAGCTGTGAGACAAAGCATGCTTTCATATCCCTTCATCGCTGAAGAACAGTTAGGTTGTTTCCATTTCCTAGCTATTGTGGAAAGAGCAGCAATAAACATGGCTGAGCATGTATCTCTGTAGTAGGATACAGAGTCCTTTAAGAGAATGCCAAGGAGTGGTGTAGCTGCGCTATGTGATAGATTTACTTTTAGCTTTTGGAGAATTCTCCACACTGATTTCCATAGGTGTCTCCATCACTTTGTATTCCTACCAACAATGAATGAGAGTTCTGTTTTCTCCATATTTTTTGTTGCCAGTTATTTTATTGATCTTCATCACTCTGACTAAGATGAAATCTCAAAGAACAGAATTGAAATCACCTATAACTGAATTTGGAATAATTTGTGTATTCAAGGTCTATAGCACTGTTTATGAAATTGGGTTTGCCTGAGTTGATGTTTATATGTTTAGGATCATAATATCTTCTTGGCTAGTAGAACAATGTTCTATTGAACATAATGAGGTATCCTTCCCTACATCTTTTGATCAACTTTAGTTTGAAGTCTATTTTATTACATATTATTTAGGACAGTGATACCTACTTGTCTCCTGATTCAATTTTCTTCAAACATATTTTTTCTATTATTTAAGTTTAAGGTGGTGCCTCTCTATGAAGGTATATGGTTTTCTTATAGTAAACAAGAAAATTGATGGATTTTTATTAATTAATCTATTCGCATTCCTGTGTCTTTTGATTGGGGAGTTGAGGTCATTTATATTTAAGGTTGTTATGGAAAGGAGCATATTGATTTGCCCTATTTTGTTGTAATTTGTGCTGCTGTAATTACAGCTTTGTTTTTTTTCTGTAGTCTCCTAGCTATCTTTATTCTTCTCTTCAGTCCAAAGTCTTTATTCCAGTATTTTGTGTAAGGCTAGTTTGGTGGACATGGATTCTTTTAGCCTATGTATATCATGAAAGATTTTCTTTCTCCAACTACAGAAGAGAGTTCTGCTCTGTAAAGTAGTCTGGCTTGGCACCTGTATTATTTTAGAACTTAGAAGGCCTCGCTCTAAGTCCTTCTGTTTGCAGAGTTTCCGTTGAGAAGCCAGCTGTTATTCTAATGAGTTTGCTTTCTTATGAGACATATGGTTTTTCTCTTGAAGCTTCAAAATCCTGTCTTTCTTCCTTTATAATTAGAATTTTAAGTATAATATGTTATGGGAGGTTATTTCCTTTCCTTTTGTGATCTGTGTGCTTCTAGTATCTGTATGGGTATGTCTTTTCTTAATTAGGGACTTTTTATCTATGATTCTGTTGAAGATCTGCTCTTTGCCATTTACCAGGGATTCCTTACTTTGTTTTATTTCTATAATTCATGGATTTGGTTAATTCTTGTTTTACCAAAGTTCCTATATATTGCCTTCATGTCAGTTCTTTTATTCATATTCTTGATTGGTTGATCCAATTCCTCAACTTCACCCTCAGGTCTTGGTCTTCTACTCCATCCTTTTTACTGATAAGGAATCCATTTGGTTTTCTAATTGGGTTATTGCATTTTTCATTTCCAGCTCCATATCACCTCGGGTTTTCTTCAGTATTTCCAGCTCTATGTTTAATTATTTCTAAAATCCTGAATTGTCTTCATTGTTTCATTCATCAGAAAGTTTCTGCTTCATTGCACTTCACTCATGAGTTTATTTATATCTTGTTAAATTTCATTAAAGTGTTAGTTCATATTTTTCTAAATTCCTTGAGTTGTTTGATCATTTTATGTGTTCTTTTAAATGCTGTGTCCTAGTATTCATCTAGGCGAATGTCAGTGGAGAACATTACTATAGGACTGGTGGTTTGGGTTAAGGGGACATAGTGTCCTTGTCTTTCATATTATGTTTTTACAAAGTGATCAAGGCATATAACTTCTCTCCTTGGTCATGCATCTGATATTAGATTAAGCCCGTCTCTGTTGAGTGGAAGTTTGCTTCTGTTTGTACTATTGAACAACTTTGGTTTACTGTAGTTTTTTTTTTTTTTTTAATTATGAGTTGATAGGTAAGTACCTCTGATACTTGGTGTTCATAATTCATTAGAACTATGAGGGTGATTCAAATTCAGTAGTGACCAAGAAAACATGCAAATGTGACAATCTGCTGGATCTGCTCAGGTGGTGTTCCAACTACACTACCAAAATTGGGCCTGGGAGTATGAGAAAAATGTGGTTGGATGGATATCTGGTAACTAAACAAGATGGTCTGATGGGCAGGCTATGTGACCCAAGCTAGAGCTGTGAGTATGGGGGCCATGTGATCAGGTGATACAGTAGGCCTACTAGGTATGTATATTTTAAAAACATAGGAATATCTATACACTGATCATAAGTAAAGATAAATATTGACATGATGGGCTTAAGACTTTCCTAAGTTTGATCAAAGCTTTGGCATATTTCTGTTTTCTAGACTTTAATTGTCCTCTCACAATAGGTCTTTTCTATGGAATCCTCATGGTGCCATACTAGGAACTGTCTCTTCCCTTTCCTAGGTGTCTTTGCATATGTTGATTGTCTTACCTTGCTGTGACCACAGGTTGCAGACAACTATCTTAAATAGAAACCATTTCTTGTACTCACAGTTTGAAAGATTTAGTCCATATTAACTGCTTTGTTTCGAGATCCTTTTGAGACAGAAGTTCATAGTGGAGAGCACACGTTGGATCAAAGTCAATGCTGCTCAGCTCATAGTTGCTGAAGGGAAGTGAGAGAGAGAAACGGAGAGAGAAAACACCAGGATCCTTATATTACATTTGAGCATGTGATCCACTAGACCTGTTTGTCAACAGTTCTAGGTCCTCACAATTCTACCAGTGGGAAGCAAAGCCTCTGTGTAATACTTAACATCTAAACCATAATATACCACGCCAGTCCCTTAAAAGTTCAAGTTCATAATGTATTCTTATGTAATCCTATAGTGTGTTCTATCATATAAGAATATTAATATTCTTTTTCTAAAAAAAGAGAGAATACATGCAACATTACTGTTAAAATGTTAATCTCTAAATGTGCTTTGGAATTAACCTATAGTTAATTTTCAGATTTTGTAATTTAGATTTATGTGTGGAGTGTATATATGCATATTTTGGAATAATCTAAAGTCAAATGGGAACAAAAAAAAGAGAGAGAGAAAAACCTATTCAAATAACTGACCAAAATGGTAAACCTGTGCCCCAAAAAGGTTATAAAAGACTGAAAAAAAGATGCAAGACAGGACTTGTGTATGACAGAATCCATGAGCTCTGACAGGGGCTGGGAGGGCATGATGGGTGGGCATGGATGGGGGAATGAGTCTAAATTTGATTAAGAAATGTTGTATGAAGTGCACTCAATAAAAATACAAAAGTTCAAGTTCTTGTGATGATATAAAAAATGTTAGACCTTCCTCTTCCTCTCCAAACCTTAAAGTTTCAACCATTCAGGGATGGTTATAAAGTTGAATCACAAGTCTCCTTGGATTCTATAGGCAATTCAAAATTGTGAGAATCCGTATGTGTGTGTGTGTGTGTGTGTGTGTGTGTGTCCCCGTCCACCCTGTACAATAGTAAGCTAGGTACAAGATAAATATTTATATTCAAAAAGAGAAGAATAAGAAAATAAGGCAAACAGGACCAAAGGCTGAAGCCTAGTAGCCAAAATACCACACTGTGCTGTATGTCTGGTATCTCTGCTGCTTGGTGGTATACTTTGAGCCCCTAGTCTTGAGTAGTCCATATGCTGTGGCCTCGCTGGCTGCAGCTTCTGTGGCTACTCTCATGATGTGCTTTCATTGTCTTGCCACAGCAGGCATTAATGTAAGCACTTATGATCTTTACTTCAGTTTTGGCTTTATGCCCACTGAACCTTACATTATCTTGTCAAGCTTGCTTGGAGCATATACACCTAATACATACTTTCTGACTTCCTAAGCTTTCCTGTGGAATTACAGGGCAAAGTTCCATTTCTTCACAAGTTTTGCATTTGGCATGCCTTTAAAACCAGTATCACTAGGTATGCGAGGACTTACTTTCAGAGGGAGATATCCACCTGGTCCTGCTCCTATCGCAGCTGAGAGACTGAGTATCTTGAAGTGAAATTAGTCAGGAAATCGAGACAGGGAAATTAATCCCTTCAGTAAACAATTCCTTAGGTAGACATGCCCAAATAAGGAGCAGGGCGCCTAGGAATTTAGTCTCATAGGATAATAGTCAAAATAAATTATATATATATATATATTAATATATAGTGTATATCATTTGCAGTATATGGGATATTACTAACTACTGAGGTGGCATCGAGTCATCTTACCTTGTATGCTGCTACAAATGATTTGGCTTCTTAGGGATGGAGTGATGGCTTAGCAATTAAGAGCACTGACTGCTCTTCTAGAGGACCTGGGTTCAATTCCCAGCACCCACATGGAAGCTAACAACTGTCTATAATTCCAACTTAGGTGCACTTATGTACATGCAGGCAATACACTCATGCATATGAAATAAAAATATTAAATAAAATATTTTAAAATTACAAAATGATTTGGCTTCTGCTTACTGTTGCTAATCTCCTTAGCATCAACACCTTACTTGACCTCAACATTTAAATTTCTTATCATTGTGTTAAAGTGAAAGTTTTACAAATATTTCTGTTTAGCTTTTTACTCCTAATAGTTAAAGCTGTCTGATAATATTCATGCCACCCTATGATATTGTACTGCCTTGACATATCCTCTGTGAAATTAACAAGTTAGCACATTTAAACTCAAGGTCTCAGAGTCTTAGTGCACATACAAAATGTAGCCAGGGGATAGTGACATGGCTCAGTGGGTACAGACAGTTTGCTAATCTGATAAATTAAGTTGGTTTCCTGAAAACTATATTTTGGAAGGAGAGAACAAATTCCCACAAATTTTTCTCTAACTTTCACATGCACACGATAGGAGGTGCAAGCACACATGCACACACACACACACACACACACACACACACACACACACACACAGAAGCAAACAGACAAAAAATTAATAAATTGTAGGAGTTTATAGTCATCTGAATAGTCCTTTATACATGCGTGGAGGACATCCACATGCTGTTCTCACCCTGCAAGCTTCAAGGCTGTCCCCTACCTGCAGGCAGACAATATCTTCGCTTAGCTCTGGCAAGGAGAAGGGAGGGGTTCCCTGGAGAGGTTACACAACAGAATAGAAAGACAAGGACAGACATACAGACACAGACTCAGAGGCTGAAGTCTGGTGGAATAGACTCTCATGCCAGCAGTGTGCTTATATTCCAAAAGTTACTGTGCTCTGGGCAAGGAAGTAAGGGGGCAGGCAGAAGGGAGGGGCTAGCCACTTTGGCTCTAATTGGGGGGTGCAGAGCTCCTGTTTGAGCAAAAGGTAAACTAGAGGTACATTCTAGTAGCATTTTGCTCAATGCCTCAAGGGAAGGGGCCATCTAGTCCTGGAACTTTGCAGAGATAGGCGAGGCAAGAAAACACTGTCATATCCTGGACCTGCAGATAACTCACAGAGACAACTGAAATGCCCACAGAAATATCATATAATTCTCGGAGGTTTTTCAGGACAGGTATTACAAGTTCTTTCCTCAAGCTGGGCAAAGTTTCATTCCTAAAATAAATAACATAAAAATTCTAAAATGTAGTCCTGCTCTTTGCTAGATTTTACATAAAGTATTTCCTGTCCAATTTCCTTCTATCATCAAATGTCTCCATTTTCAACTGCAATCTTATGAGACAGGCCTCTATCCTTTACATTTCTGTCAACATTCTCTTCTCTTGACTTCTTACAAGAATCACCCATTAAGCTTTGATCACAGTGTTGTATGATTTCCACAATCTAGTTTTCAAAACTTCTCCACACCACGAAACCAATTCCAAGGATATGTAAATAAGCTACTATTTTTGGTTAGTCACTTCACCATGGCTGTGGCAAATTACCTCACATAATCAATGCTGAAAGGAAGAAAAATGATTGTAAATACTTCCAAGATGTTCATTTGGATATTCTGCTTTGGGATCTGCATTAGTTCAAAACACCATAGTGGAGGGAACATTGTAACACAAAGGTATGCACAGTGTTCCTGAAAGAGAGAGGGTGGGAGCAAGAGTGAGAGTAAATGAGCCTGAGAAATGGCACAGGAGAGAGAGAGTGAGGGAGGGGAGAGGAGGAAAAGAGGAGATGAGAGAAGGAAGCAGAGGAGGGGAGGAAAAGAGAGGTGCGGGAATAGCTAAAAGCGTGCCCCCCAGTGACCTAACTCCTTTCTACAGTACTACTGTACCTATTTGTTGAAGTTTCAGCTAATTCTCTATATTACCATCAGCTGGGCATCAAGCCTTTTGACCTATGAGCATTGAGGGTACAATAAACAAACACATTTCATAATAATTTGTAATTGTGCATTCTTTATCTCTAAGATAGTTATTTCTTAAAACTTCTTTCTAGTTTTCTAACCCAGACTATCTCTCTACAACATGAGGATCATATCTTAGAAGTTAACCATCAAAGAAGATAGCACATCTGTAGCAGATCCTGACTTAACTCCAAGAGGTGCCTGACTTCTTCAATGGCTACATGAAAATGATAACTTTTCTTTTGGGTAGGATTATTATTTAATCAGGAAGCTTAGACTCATCCAGAACTATCTCTTACAAAGACTTGTTTTAGATGAGTTCAGATGATGTTATCTGTCTGGCATTTTAAGAGGACTGAATAAATGCTTTGCCTGTGACAATTACTACTCTTTTTTGCTGTGACATTATTTAATAAAGTTTTGTTTCACAAATAAGAGCTTCAGATTCCAAAAAGAGACCTTGAAGATAAAATAAAGTGAATCATATTGATCACAAATAAGTTGCATAAGAAGAGTCTTATTTTGCTTTCCCTAAAACATTCTGTAGTTACTATCTATACATAAGGATAGTTGGTATGATGGTTTTAAAAGTTTAAATTAATAGGAAATGCTTTCTTTACTATGACTAGCTCTTAACAACCATATTCATTTTAATACTTCTGTTTTAATGCATCATCACTGGAATTTACCATGAATATAAAGCAAATTTCTTGGAAATCAATAATAGCAGTTTTGAAAATCATTTCCTATTGATGAGATTCTGCTTTCAGAATAAGACTTAGCCCACAATTTGAAACTTTATAGTAGCATGAAAACAGTTCACAATTACTGTAATTTAGAATTTAACTCACATTCAATTTAGAATGGCTAGAAAAATAAATCCCTGTGTGAAATTGTCCTCACGGTATGTGTTTCAAAGTGTCTTTTAAAATGTAAAATCAACATTGCTATTCTCATCACAGCAAAGCACTTTCCAAAATGTCATATTAAACTCATTACTGGGAGAATGACAAGGCTCTCTAATGTGATTGTTTTTTTCCTCATAATAAAGGCAAAAATTGCCAGTGCTGTGAGCTTAAAATAAGATGTGATTGGAATTAGATGAATCATTTCTGATGAATATACATTTCAAATGGAGTTATACATATATATATATATATATATATATATATATATATCCATTTGAGCAAAGATGCTATAAAAGCATTTTAACCTACATTTGGCAGACTAAAGTTTTCCTTTGATGATCTCCATATTAACTCTACTGATATATGAAACTTGCTACCAAATTGTACTTTAAGGAAAAGGTTGAATCTAAACCAGTATATAAATCTAAACCAAAATTGCCCCTTTGGGATGTACTTAGATTATTTTTTTTTAATTTTACCAAATGTTTATCACAATTGTATCATAATTTTTATCATCCCTTTTATAATCTCCATATCTTTGGTACATATATCTTTGGCTTGAGTTTAGAATCTGCTGATATGTATTTGATTTCATTTTTCTGTTGATAAATGGTTATGTTCCTTGTTACATAGCCTTCAAATATACTAGTGCATTCATGTTCAGATATTGTATGTGTATTTTTCAGGGGCTTTTGAGGTAATACATATCCCTCTGGATTATTACACCACCTAAGTTCATTGATCTCTTTCTCTCTCCCCCCCCCTTTTTCCCCAGTTTAACCACCTTGATAATACATGTCTTCTATTATACCCACTCTCTTGAATTCTCGTGAGTTCTCTTGAGTAGTCGGAGTATATGTCAAGGAGTAGTATAATTGGATCATATACAAGATTCATTTTTAGTTTTTTCCTTAATATTTATTGATATTTTGTACATTCCTTTTTTCATGGACGCTTGTTAATTTATATTTTTTAATTTATATATAATATATATATTTTTTTATCAAATCTAGACCCATGTCCCCCCATCCCCCTACCCCACCAGAGTTCATGCATTCTGCCTAACATGCTTTTCATCTCTTTCTGTCTTTCTCAATATTCTCCATGGGGAAGTTGACTGTTTTGAGCAGAAGTTCACTGTTTTAGTCAGTTCTTTGATGCAGTCCTTTCCGTTGTTGTTGTTGTTGTTGTAGTTCTTGTTGTTTCCAATATGCATCACTCCCAACTGCTTTGGACAAAAGCTCAAGGGGTCATGCACAAGAAATACTCACAACTAGGTAATTGGCACTAGCATCCACAGATGAGGGATAACATTCATCGTTTGTTTTTCTGGGACTGTGTTACTTCACTCAGCATGTGATGTCCTCTAGCTCCAGCCATTTTCCTGCAAAGCTCATGATGTCATCTTTCTTTACTGCTGCATAGAACTCCATTGTGTAGATGCACCACATTTTCTCTATCCACTCATCAGTATTAGGGGCATTGGGTTGGTTCAAGCTCCTTGCTATTGTGAAGAGAGCTGAAATAAACATGGCGGTGCATGTATCTCTGCAGTGGGATGAGTCTTGAGGGGACATGCCTAGGAGTGGTATGGCTGGGTCAGGTGGCAAGTTCATTCCAAGTCTTCCAAGGGTTTTCCACACTGCTTTCCACAGTGGCTCACGAGTTTGCATTCTCACCAGCAGTGAATGAGTGTTCCCCTTTCCCCACAACCTCTCCAGCACTTGGTATCATTTGTTTTCTTGATCCTAGCCAGTCTTACCAGAGTAAGATGATATCTTAAAGTGGTTTTGATTTGTATTTCCTTAACAATTAGTGATGTTGAACACTTCTTAAGGTGATTCTCAGCCATCTCTAATTCCTCAATTGTGAAGTCTCTGTTCAGCTCTTTGCTCCATCTATTGAGTGGGTCATTTGTTTTCTTTCTTCTTTGTTCTTTGAGTAGTTTATATATTCTGGAAATCAATGCTTTGTCTGTTGTTTCTGCAGTGAAGGTTTCCTCCCACTCTGTGGGATTTCTCTTCACTTCCTTGATTGTTCCTTTTGATGTACAGAAGCCTTTGAGTTTAATGAGGTCCCATTTGTCAATTGTCAACCTTAATTCTGGCGCAGCTGCTGTCTGATTTAGGAAGTCTTTTCCTATGACTATGTCTTGTAGTCTGCTGCCAATTTTTTCCTCTATCGCCTTCAGAGTTTGGGGTTTCACATTGAGGTCTTTGATCCATCTATAGTTGACTTTTGTACGGGGCGAGAGGTAGGGGTTTAATTTCATTCTTCTATAAGTGGTGACCCAGTTTTGCCAACACCACTTGCTGAAGACACTGTCTTTTGTCCATTGTGTCTTCTTGGCCCCCTTGTCAAATATGAGATGGCTGAAATTGCATATGCTCAGATTTGGAACTTCGGTTTTGTCCCATTGGTCAACAGGTCTGTTTTTGTGCCAGATATTTTATACATTTCATACACCAGGTTTAATCAAATTTAGACCACTCACTCATCAATACTCACCCCTGCCACCAGACCACATGCATTCTGCCATACATGTTAAGTCCTATCCAGTCAAGAATTTTTACCCAGATGTCCTTTGGTGCAACTTCATCCACAGTTTTTTAGTCAGCCTATCTAGAGATCATAATCAGACAGGGCCCATAGTGGAGAAAGGGAAAAGGGCTGCCAGCTGGTATTAGCCTGAGAACTTCTGGGTGTGGAAGAGTAGATATTACTTAATGATTAGTTTAGTTTTCCTTTAAGAGTTCTTGACAGTTTTCCATAGTGGTTGCTTAAGTTTGCATTCCCATCATCAGTGAATGAGCGTTCCCCTTTCTCCACATCTTCACCAGCATTTGTGATCTTTTGTTCTCTTGATTTCTGTCAGACTGACTGGGATAAGATCCTAATCCTAAAGTGGTTTGATCAGCAATTACTAAGGATGTTGAGTAATTTTTAAGGTATTTCTTACCCATTTTTACTTCTTCATTTGAGAACACTGTTCATGTTGTGAGCCCACCTTTTTAGTGGGTTGTTTATTTTATTGTTTCATTTTTTTAGTCCCTTATACAATCTGGATATAAATTCTCTGCGGGATGTGTAGCCAGTGAAGATTTTCTCCCACTCATTGGCTTTTCTCTTCACGAGCTTGGTTTTTTCTTTTCCTGTGCAGAAGCTTTCTAATGTAATGAGGTCCCACTTGTTGACTGTTGACCTTAATGCCTGAGCAAATGCTGTCCCACATAGAAAGTCCTTTCTTAATCCTCTGTCTTGTAGGATACTACCTATGTTTTCTTTTAGCAGTTTCAGAGTTTCAGTTTACATTACAAGGAATATAGTTCCAGAAAGGAGAAACATGCCTTTCAGTTTTTGGTTAGAGTAGTCCAAGAGACTCCCAAATAACATGGGCTATTGACACTGCCCTTAATGGCCTCTCACAAATTGAAGGTAAGACCCTATTGCTGAAGACAGGACATACTTCAGACAGAGATTTG
This sequence comes from Rhizomys pruinosus, assembly GCA_009823505.1. NCBI lineage: Eukaryota > Metazoa > Chordata > Mammalia > Rodentia > Spalacidae > Rhizomys > Rhizomys pruinosus. The sequence continues at coordinate 4,126,448 of VZQC01012854.1, read as the reverse complement.
CCTAATGGAGCTAAAACTGTCTTGGAAGTATTCTCTCTGAAGACAATCTCTCATAGATTGGTAGGATACTGTCCAAGACACTAACGGAGAAAATCAATCAACAGTCCAACCCATTTTCAAAGCCTAATAGCCATAACAACTGGCACAACAAACTGTCTCTATTGGTGCCTTAATGACACTTTTATTTAGGAGCTAATCAACAGCTATCTAATTTGATTTAAAGTCCTCTCAGTGGATGGGGACTCAGGGTGGCACTGTAAATACAGGTAAATATCATTGCATTTAATGGCTCAAAGACCTTGTTGAAGAAGAAGCAGGATGTAAGAGCCAGACCACTAGGGCAGAGTGAAAAATGGCATTGTAATCACTAACTCTCCAGCTGCAGATGAGTGTATTGGGTCTGCATAAGAATAGGCCCATCACTAACCAGGCATAAATGGAGGAAGTGCCCAGGGGAGCTCATTGAACTATTTACTACATATTGAGAAAGTGGGAGACTTTGCATTTCAGATTCATGGATTCATAACCCCTGGTGAACCCATTAGGCTTCAATGGATAGTTCCAATCCAGTAGTCACAGAGAGTAACTAAATAGGTCACAAAACAAAATCAAACTTATGAATCTGGGCATGCAATAAAAAGGGATGTTATAGGGGCTGGAGAGATGGCCTAGCGGTTAAGAGCGCCGACCACTCTTGCAGAGGACCCGGGTTCGATCCCCAGCACCCACATGGCCGAGAACCGTCTGAAACTCCAATTCCGGGAGAACTCCAGTTCCAGGGGAATCCAAGACCCTCTTCTGACCTCCGCGGCATTGCACGACACGGGTGCACAGACTTGCATGCAGACAGTACATTCATACACATACAGAAATAAATAAAATTAAAAAAAAAAAAGAAAAGGGATGTTATAGAGATGGGAGGCAAGAGAAGGTTGAATGTGTGAGCAGAATGCATTATGGACATGTATGAAATTGACAAAGAACTTAATCAAGTCTGAGTTTTGTATGTATAAGCAATTTAAATAGCATATCTATTAATTGTTACTTAAATATATAAATATGAATTATGATAAGCAAGAAAAATGAATAGGTTGACAGTATTAAGAAATATGCTTGTGCTCTTCTTCCTAAGTACTGAGATTGCAGGCATGTGCAACCAAGCCTGACTTTGTGCAGTCAGTCCTGGGGACTGAGCCCAGGGCTTTGTGCTTGTTTGTTCCCATCTTTTTTGGAGGCAGGGTCTCCCTGTAGCCCCAGCTGTCCTGGAACTCACTCTATAGACCAGGCTGACCTTGAACTCACAAAGATCAGCCTGCCTCTGCGTCCCGAGTGCTAGGATTAAAGTCATGAGTCAGAATTTTTACAGTCCCCAGTAAAATGCAGCCCCACTGGGAAAGCATAGTGGGCCTAACCTAGCAAGGAGAGGACCTCTTCCAATTCCTAAAAGTGTACCCATGACTCTGTTTGTTGTTGACTACAGTTTGATCTATCAGTAATATCAAGGGTAAATGAAAAGAAAGCTTTTCCAAGTTAGTGCTTCTAAGGCATGAAAAGAGTTTCCCAGAGCAACAAACTCAATCATGAAGACTTTGATACAAACATTTGTTTCAATTCTTTGATGTAATAAATTTATAGTAGAACTTTAGCTCAACTCAGCCAAGTAGAATTTTGCAGGGTTTTTTTGGTTTTGTTTTGTTTCTGTGAAGTTTATAGATGGGCCTGACAGAGAACTATTTCATGGACTATTATTAAAGCCATGAATATTTCCAAACTGGGAATCAAGGCCATCTGTGGATCTCAAGTGTTGGCCATTCAGCAGACTGAGGTGCTCTGGAGGAGACTGAGATGTTACCAGCAGAAGATGCTCATGTGGCTGTGGGTAACTGGGTCATGGAGTTTCTACCGTGACTCCCGCTCTCAGTGGTACAAGATTTAAAATCGCCTTCCTTTTTGACTAGAAGGTGTAGAAGCATCCAAGTGGACTTGCTCATTTATAGTTGGAGAAACATGGCCCAGCAGTGTAAAATCAACGTCCCTCCAGTTCTGCCAATTGACTAGAGACAGAACCAAACCAGGAGTACAGGCTCATTCCATAGCACCACTTTTTTAGCCCTTTGTGAGCTGCAGCTTATGATAGTTTAAAGAAGGGCTAGCTGGATAGCTCAGGGAGCAAAGGTGCATGTGCAAGCCTTGATGACTTGATAACTGGAATGCGCGTCAACGTGGAAGGAGAGATCCAAATCCACAGAGTTGTCCATAGATGGCCAAGCTTATTTGAATTTGAGACAGTAAGTTGAAATTTATCCATTGTCCAGGGAAAGCTAATGTGTCAAGCAGGAGAAGAATATACTTGTTCTTTAGGGTGACGATATTTACAACATACCAAACATGTAACAGTGCTATTGTGATTTGTCATAATTAAACGTGGGGAGGCGACAAAGGAAGAACCAAGTATTTGTGAAAGAGTAAGAATGCCTTTCTACATATTCCAGAAGCCCTGGGATTTGGGACTAGCTTTGAAACTCTGAATTATCTTGAGCAGTAGACAAAATACCACATTTCTTTGATTCTAGAATCTTTATTTCAATGTTATTTGGACAAATTGTTGAAAAGAAGTTTGTAAGCCAGAGTCACTGATGCCTGGTTGTAGTCTCAACATTCTGGAGGTTGAGGCAGAAGATCTCCAGTTCAAGATCAGCCTGGGCTCATAGTAAGACCCCATGTCAACCCTTTCCTCCAAATGAAAGAAGGAAACCAAAATAAATAAGGAAACATTGATGATTCTGTTCTTTCAGTTTAAGGTGCTCCTGACTGTGGCCACTTCCTGTCACGACACAAAATGTGCAGCAGTTGAACGTCCTTTAGAAACTCAAATTTGCAAAGGTTCCTTGACTTCCCCCAAACTGGACAGCCTAGAGACCTGTCTTTTGCACTCAGAAAGTTATTTATAAGTATGTTATTTATTGTTGGCAGGTCCTCAGGGATTAGTATCTTCTATCCATTCGTGTAATTTGTTTATTATTTTATTGCTCTTTCTGCTTGATATGAAGTGAAATAAAGGTTCTTGACAATTTGGGATTATGCTTATACTTGCAACATTGTTATTTTTGTTATGTTAGACATGATAACTAAGAAAAATACATCTTCATTTTATACATTTTTCATATATTTCTGATATATATTCATATATTATATAAATGTCATTGCAAACTTTGAAGGTGCATGCATGTATATTGTGGAAATGTACTCATATAGTTGTGATAGTGATGAGTTATCCTCTCATAATAGATGAGGGTATAATATATACAATAAACAAGTCACCATGAAAAATGGAATTTTTTTATAGATGATATCAGTTAAGAATGGAAAATTTTTGTTTTATTTTGAGGACTGCGTTTTTAATTCATACACATAAAATATACTTGTGGTCAGGACATTCACAGGTGAATGATACACATCTTTGTTCACTTGATATGTGTAGCTAAGTATCGCTTGCTACTCTCTCTCACCTTAATATCTTTACAGACATATCTTAAATTTACTTAGAAACATACTATTGTATACAAGATCATTCCTGAATGGCTGTTACAACATATGTGGGATTTCTCAAAATTTTAATAAAAGCTTTTTAGGGACCACAATTAACAGTATGGTTGGGCAGGGGAGAGTACATCAAGAATACTTAAATAACCCCTGTATTTCCTAGAAATTTAGGTGATTTTACATAGGGCACTATTGCACAAAACCTATTAAAATCATTAAAATCATTTTAATCATTTGGTTCCAATGGTTAAAGCCCAGATTTTACCAAAACTATTTTGCGTGTTAATCCAGATTGGCATATATATATTCTAATATAATGTTATATTGCTTTCTCTTATCAAATATGAAAATTCTCTCATGCAGATAATGAGTTATATATGTAAGGAACAGCATGAAATTTTTTGTAGGTAATGTGTGTGTGTGTGTGTGTGTGTGTGTGTACATGCATGTGTGTTTGTGTGTGTGGGTGTTCATATGTGAGAAAATCAGAAATTAACCTCAGATATTGGTACTCATGTTTCACTTCCTTTTTTTAATTTTATTTATTTTTGTATGTGTATGAATGTACTGTCTGCATGCAGGTCTGTGCACCCGTGTCGTGCAAGGCCGCAGAGGTCAGAAAAGGGTCTTAGATTCCCCTGGAACTGGAGTTCTCCTGGAATTGGAGTTACATATGGTTCTTAGCCACCATGTGGGTGCTGGGGAACGAACCCGGGTCCTCTGCAAGAGCAGTTGGTGCTCTTAACCCCTAGGCTATCTCTCCAGCCCCATGCTTCACTTTCTTTTGAGCTACCCTTTTGTTCGCCACAAGTAATGGTTGGATAGCTGCCCGTGAGTTTCAGGGTATTCTCCTGCCTGGGCCTCCTCACCTTATATGTGCCAGGTTTACAGATGGATGATATCACAAACAGCTTTACGTGAGTTCTGTGGATCTCAGTTCAAGTCCTCAGGCATGGCAAGCACTTTTTCCACTAAGTCATCTCTTCAGTCACTAGATTTTGTTTACTTTACATCTTAGTTCCAAAGTGAATCAAAACAATCAAGTTTTAGAAAATATTATTAAAATCTATTTACGTATAAAATAGATTTGTCCCAAATGAAGATATCATCCTCAAAATCCTAAATATTCTTATATCTATTTATCATTATCCAATAAAAATGAAGAACAGGCTAATAAAAAAAATCAACAAATGTAAACACAAACTTTTTGAATGACCCATAGGAATAATTCACAGAATAAAGTAGAAAGAATGTTAAAAAGGAAAACAAAAAATGAACAATAGCTCTAATGAGGAGGAATAGGAGGAGGAGGAGGGGAGAAGGAAGAGGAAGAGAAGGGGGAAGGAGGTTAAGGAGGAGAGAAGGAGGTTAAGGAAAGAAGAGGGGGAGGAGGAGAAATAGAAGGAAGAGGGGGAGGAGGAGAGGAGGAGGAGGAGGAGAGAAATGAATGTGTTCGTGTCACATGAGAGGAGAAGACACTATAGAAAAGGACTATCTTGAAAGCTAGATTGCCTTTGATTGGATGGTGCAGATATAGATTCTGATTGCACCACAAGCCTCAACTGAGACCAGCGCAGAGTAATCTAAGGAATTTTAAAGAGAAAAAGAAAAATAATATCCAGTGAAAACATAAGAACTTATAAATCATATTACATTCAGAGTGAAGACAGGTCTGCAAAACTAGTACCAGAGACATATTTAAAAGCAGGAAACTTACATATAAGCATTTGTTGCTAGGATCCACAAATGGGGGGCAACATGCATCGTTTGTTGATCTAAGAGTGAGTTACTTCACTCAGTGTAACAGCTGCATTTCCATACATTTACCTGCATATTTCATGATGTCATCTTTCCTTGCCACTGCATAGAATTCTACTGTGTAAATGTACAGAGGAAACACTTTTAAAAACTGACTGTTGGCTGTCAAGAGATCTCAGACCTGAGTTTTATCCTCAGTACCCACAGGAGGAAACCAAATCCTGAGGGAAGACACACAGACACACACATACAGACACACACATCTACATATATATATATATATATATATATATATATATATATAGAGAGAGAGAGAGAGAGGGAAAGAGAGAGCTGCAGACTGCAGAAATGCATGATCAATGAAAATATTTTTAAGCTTTAAACTGAGCAAAATGAATCATAGGAAAACTAAAATAGAATTGAGTACTAACCACTTAACCAGTCATTATCATAAAATTAAAGAAATAATTCATGGTAAAAATGTACCTGTTTGGAAAATATAGTAACAAATGGAAAAATCAATGAAGAACATAAATGATGAAGGGTGTGACAATATGAATATTGACTGCATAGAACAAGTTTTGTGCTTTTGTAGTTTAGCATATTGATTAAATTCAGATGCAGTAAAATGAAGTCAGCTAACCCAGACAGAGGAAAAAAGCAACTGGTGTTCTCATCATTCTGGAACCCAACTCCAAATCCTAAGACATGAATATACACCATCCTTTCATCCCAGGAGCCAGAAAAATAAATGGAGCTATAGAGGGATAGGGTAAGAAAGAGCTCAGAAACAAGGGGTAGTAGGACAAGCATTATCAAAAGGGAAATGGGGAAAAGTTGGGGGTTACTTTTAACTGCTGGAGGAGGAAGGATTTCTGTAGATGTGAAGAAAGTGGAAATAGAGATAAATAATCCTTGGGTAATGCGAAAAGCCAAAGAGAAACAATTTATAAGGCTACTGATATATACCGATCAAATAGAGATACAATATATATTAGTACATGTGTATGGCTGAAGGGTATATGACAAAAATCACAGTGCCTGACAAAGGAAACCTCCCTTTGAGTGGTTAGTCAGGATAGTCCAAAAATAATGCAGGTTATTGCCAAAGCCCTTGATGACCTCTCACACTTGGAGGTAAGTCATTATTGCTGAAGACAGCACATATTTCAGACACAGGACTTGGAAAATTGAAGTTGGTACTGACCTGGAAGCCTTCTCCCTGAAGATGAGCTCTCATAGTTCTAGAAGATACTATGTAAGCTGCTAAAGGAGACACTCATCTCCAAACCATCTCGAAAGCATAATAACTACAATGGCTGGTATAGTAAACTATCTATATTGATACACTAATGGATATTTTATCTAGGGTTAATCAACAGCTATCTGATTAAAGTCCTCTCAATGGGAGAGAACTCAGGGGTGGCACTATAACCACACCTAAGTACATATGGCTGGAAAGGTAATAGATTTGGGCAAAAACTTATCCTTTTCATGCCTCTAGAAAAGTGAACTTTTTTACTGTATGATAAATATAGATCCTTATATTTTCAATCAAGTCTAGTGAACACCATTCATCAAAGAAACTTGTTTTGCAACAGATGGAGGCTATTACACAGTTCTACAACTGGTCACACACTGAGAATGTATGTCTGAGAGATGTCCAACACGAGTGACACATCTACAGTGGAACCTCAACATCACAGAACACAGTGTAATAGGGGAAGAGGGAATACTAATACATCCCTCAACTCTCACCAGCGATGCTTCCTTATATAACATGGTGTGGTGACTGGAGAGATGGTTCAGCAGTTAAGAGCACTGACTGTTCTTGCAGAGGACCGTGGTTCAATTCCCAGTGCCCATATGGTGGCTAAGAACCATCTTTGACTCCAGTTACAGGAGAATCTGACACCCTCTTCTGACCTCTGCAGCATTGCATGACACGGGTACACCAACCTACATGCAGACAGTACATCCATACACATAAAAATAAATAAAAAAATAACATAGTGTGGTACACAGTTCCCAACTGCCCAAGTTTTAGTGATTAAAACACTGCAGATTGCGGCCTTAGATAAGACAACTATGTTAAATCTCATTCTCCCATGACTCAGAGGCCATTGCAGAAGAGGTGGAAGAAAGATTCTATGAGCCAGGGTTGGCGCACGAACATAAGGAAACAGGCTTTCAGGCCTCTGGAAAATTGCTCATATGAACTTATAGCAATGATATCACCATGCACAAAAATGATGCTGACCCAACCAGAGAAAGACCAAGCATAGAACCTTGAACTTACTCTTATCTGGGGTTAGATGAAATTGTAAAGCAGTTTTGATTTGCATTTCCCTAATTCCTAAGGACGTTGAACACTTTTAAAGGTATTTATTAGCCACTTTATTTCTTATTATGAGAGCACTCTATTCAGATCCACAGCCCACATTTTAATTCGGTCTTTTTCTTGTTTCTATCTTTTGAGTTCTTTGTGCATTCTAGTTACTAATTCTCATCAGATGCATAGCTCCTGATTTACTTCCATTTGGTGGGATTCCTCTTCACTTGATTACTTGTTTCCTTTGTTATCGAGAAGCTTTTAAGTTTAATGAGATCCCATTTGTCAATTGTAGACCTTAATTCCTGAGTGATGGAAATCCAATTTAGAAAGGCATTTCCTGAATATCTTGTAGTGTACTGCCAATGTTTCCTTCTAACACTTGCAGTGTTTCAGGTTGCACATTAGGGTCTTTGAACCACTTAAAGTTTACTCTTTGGCTGTGTGGTAGATATGGGTCTAATTTCATTCCTCTACAAGTTTAGATCCAGTTTTGCCAGTATTATTTGTTGGAGATGTTGAATTTCCTCCAGTGTGTGTTTGTGGCCACTTTGTCAACTGTCAGTTAGCTGTAATTCTGTGCACTCATGTTTGGCTCTTCTATTTTGTTCCTGTTGATCTACATGTCTGTTTTTGTGCCAATACCATCATGATGTGAAACATATCAGCATTGCTTTTGTGCTCAGGATTGCTTTGGATTTTTGATCTTTAGTTATTCCATAGAAATTTTAGGATTCTATTTCTATTTCTAAACAAAAATGAATGGATATTTTGATTGATAGTGCATTGAGTCTATAAATTGCTTTTGGTAGAATAGTCAATTTCTTTTTTTTTTAAATCTTTTTGAGACAGGGTCTCCCTGTAGCCCCAGCTGTCCTGGAACACACTCTGTAGACCAGGCTGGCCTTGAACTAACAAAGATCCACCTGCCTCAATTTCAAAGTGTTAATTCTACCAATCCATGAGCACAAGAGGTCATTCCATGTCCTTGATTACTCCTAAATCTCTTCCTTTAAACATTTCAAGTTTTCATTGTAAGAGTCTTTGGGGGCTGGAGAGATGGCCTAGCGGTTAAGAGTGCCGACCGCTCTTACAGAGGACCCAGGTTCGATCCCCAGCACCCACATGACAGCTGAGAACAGTCTAAAACTCCAGTTCCAGGAGAACTCCAGTTCCGGGGGAATCCGAAACCCTCTTCTGACCTCCGCGGCATTGCACGACGCGGGTGCACAAACCTGCATGCAGACAATACATTCATAAACATACAGAAATAAATAAATAAAAAAAAAGGAATAAAAAAAAGAGTCTTTGGTTAGATTTATTACTAGATACTTATTTGTTTAAATTTTTATTTTCAATGGAAGTGTTTCCATGAACAATTTCTCTGGCAGTTTGTTATCGGTGTACGGAAAAGTTAATGGCTTCTGTAAATTGATTTTGTATCTTCCCACTCTCTGACAGTGGTAATTATTTCTAGTAGGTTTTTTTTTCAAATTTTTGGGATATCTTATGTATAATGAATATCATCTGAAAATAGGTATAATTTGACTTATTTTTTTTCAAGATAGTACCTATTTTAGTTTGTTTTCAATTCCTGTGACAAAATATTCTGGGCCATACCAACATGGAGAGGAAAGGGTTTATTTAGCTTATATCTCCCAGGTCACATTTCATCACTTTGGGGGCCCAAGGTAGGAACTCAGGGTACCCACAGTGGGCTGGGCCCTCACACATCAACAATCAAGAAAATGTCCTACACACATAGCCATAGGCCAGTCTAATGGAAGAAATTCCCCAATTGAGGCTCCCTCAACCCAAGTGTATCAAGTTGACACTAAAGCTATCCAACACATTTCCCCCTTTAATTGACTTCTCATATTGGTCTACCTACCGTTTCAAAGACTGTTTCTTTATTTGAATGGAAATGCTTTTAATTTTTCTTCACTTAGAATGATGTTGGCTGGGGGGAGGGGTGGGTTGTACATATTACTAATTAAATTATTGAGGAATGTTCCCTCCAGTCAATTCTCTCTAGGTGTTCAATCATGAATATATGTTGAATTTTGTTGAAGATTCCTTCTGCATCAATTCAGATGATAATGTGGTTTTTGCCTTTAAAGTTTATTTATGATTTCTTACATTTCTTAATTTATACATATTGAACCATCCTTGCATCTCTGTAATAAAATCACTTTGATCATGGTAGAAGATATTTTAAATATGTATCTATATGTGATTTGTGAGTATTTTGTTGGGAATGTTTGCATTTATGTTCTCAGCGATCTGGATCTGTAGCATTGATGTGCAGAAGAGAAAGGGCACCAGAGAGGACAGTTTTCAGCAATTCGGCCATAAATAATGGAGTGCCAACCTTTGCCAGATGTTGAAAGAAGTATAAAATAAGTTCTCTCATTTCCGTCTAAGGGACTCTCTCCAAGGGCGCCTTGATTATAGCTCAGTGAAACTAATTGCAGAGTTCTGAGCTCCATACTGTGAAAATGAATTTCTGTTGTTTAAACTGTGAAAATATATTTCTGCTGCTTGTGAGATAAGTTATTACAACATCCATAGAAAGTTCACCTACTTATTGATGAACACAAAATAATAGAAGTGTAGGTATCTAAACTGGTAATAGAGAAACTGACTGGTTGAAAAGAGGAGAGTAGAGAAATAACTGTGAAACATTGAAATTAAGATTCCAACTCCATTTCTATGAACACCTGTTCCCCAGCAAAACATGAATCTTCACAATTTTGTTCTATGTCAAATATTTTAAGAACCTCATAAACCTCCTATAGAAAGCCATCTCTTGGCCAGGCGTGGTGGCACACGCCTTTAATCCTAGCACTTGGGAGGCAGAGGCAGGCGGATCTTTGTGAGTTCAAGGCCAGCCTGGTCTACAGAGGGAGTTCCAGGACAGCTGGGGCTACAAGGAGACCCTGTCTCGAAAAGACCAAAAAAAAGTAAAATAAAATAAGAAAGCCATCTCTTAATTATTGGATTTTTTCTTTTTAAATTTATTTCCATCTAACATTTAACTTGGCAAGTTTTAATGATTAATATAAACATCAGTTTTACAAGCATTCAAGTATATTCAGAAATGTAGTTGTATACACTGGCACTTTTCTGTATTTCCATGTTACATATTTCCATGTATGGTAAGGAGAGGGGAAGGAACTTTGCCATAATTGTATGTTATGTCTCTTTCCTCACTATTTAAAGGGGAAAATCTGTGTCTGATTACCATTAGATATTCTGTTGTAAACAATATTCATCATAAATCCTAGAATATATTGTTATAAAATGAAGCATCAAGTTCTCTTATTCTTCTGTGGAGGCTAGATTTCAGTCTTGTCAAACAACATGGAGAAACAAGACATTTGTGACAGAGAGACGCTGTATTATTTTATTTATAATTACAGACCAACAAATACATCATATACTAAATAATTTAAAATGGATAAAATGCCCATTTGAATTTAAAAATTATAAAAATTTAAATTAATGATTGCTAGAGTAAGCGGTGTCATTTTGCTCAGAGGTGCAACCACTGATTAGTTACTTTTGTTCCTGGAAATTATCTATCACCAAAGCTCAGGTCAGAAACTCTACACTCAGTGGGCAACACATAAAAAGGAGATGAAGGCAGAAGGGGCTCTTGGTCAGAAGAAGGATTGCAGTGGAGGTAGAGGGGTATACAAAGGGGAATGGCAGAGTGACAAATATTCATCCCAAAATATATGAAATGGTAAATCAAAATATTTTTAAAGAAACGTTAATTTAATAAATTTAAGATTTAGAGTTTAGATTAAACACTGAACAGGATAGTTCATATTCTATATAAGCAAACAAATTATTAAGTTACATCTTCCTTCATAAAATTAAACTGGGTTGAAGAATTCAATTATATAATAAACAGGATTCTTACATTACAGAAATATATACCATGTTTACTATGAAAAAATATCAATGTTAGGCTGGAGAGATAGCTTAGTATGTAAAATGCCTGCTATGCCAGTATGAAGATTTAATTTCAACCCCATTATCCCTATAATCCCAACCATCAGGAGGCAGCAGCACATGGATCTCTAGGGCTTACTGGCCAGCCAGCCAGCATAGTGTGCTTGGTGAAATCCAAACTAGTTAGAGACTCTGTCTCAAGAAATAAAGTTGATGATTCTTGAGGAATGACATTTGAGGTTAACCTCTGTCTTCCACATGTACACAAACACACACACACACACACACACACACACAAACACACACACACAAACATACACACACACACTTACCCCCCACATATACCAATGTTAACATGAACCCACATTCACACACAAACATACACACACACACTTACCCCCACATATACCAATGTTAACATGAACCCACACACACACACACACACACACACACACACACCCATAAACAAAAGTATCAAGCAGTAGTTTTATTTACTAGTGGAACATTTTCTCCTAGTTTGGTCAGGTGCAGAATACTATCATGTCACAAAACTATGTCATTTTCATCATTCAAATGAGCTCCATTCTACACCTACCGCTGCTCTTGGTGGTCGTCCAAGGGTACCGGCATCTCCAAAAAGCTGGGGTCGCTACTGAAACTGAGGCAGCACCTTCACCAATGGTCTCTTCTGACCTCTCCTGGTGCAAAGCCTCAGCTTCTCTCCATGACCCCTGCAATCCTGGGGTCTTCACAGCAACCGAGGTGCACTTCCACCAATGGTCTTTCCTGACCTCTCACAGTGCCAAGCCTCGGCTGCTCTCTGTGACCCCCTCAAATTTCAACACCGGAACCATATAGGAGACTCTTACATGTTACCAAGTCCGGCTTCTGGCTCGAGATGGAGGCTCAGGCCCTTTCTGGGTCACAGCTTCTGTGTGCTGACCTTGAAGATATTCTCCCCAGANGCCAAAGACCACACCTTTAATCCCAGCTGGGGGGATAACTCCAACCTCACAGCCACAAAGGCCAATCAAACCAAAGACAGCAGGACCAAACGATCAGCAATCAGCTCGCCAAGGCACCCAGTTCCTACCTATCTTCCCCTCTTCCTGCCGCTGGGCTCAGGAGATCTCACATACATTTCCTTTCTCATAGTGTAAACCATTCAACATTATGCATATTTTTCCAATGGATGTTTTATGCTTTTATTGATGTTTTGTGTATTTCAGACATCATTTCTCAGTCCAGTTTAGACATATTCCCCTTACCCCCCACCCCAGATCATGCACTCTGCCATAGCTATCTTGCATCTTTCTCTCAGTCTTTTTTTATCTTTAAGAATTCACATTTTCCCCCTTTAATTTTATATTACTCTAAAATATGCATATACACTTTCCACTCATACACAGTAATTACAGAGTCTGAGAGTAAGTGGTGGATCAATTCTAGAGCCTGTTAAGAGATTTATAACAACATAGTTGCTTTCATATAAACAGAAATATAACAATAATTTTGTTCAGCTTGCCTTTCATCTGAGAATTTGGTGTTAGCATCCACAAATGAGGGAAACCATTTGCCATTTGTTTTTCTGGGACTGTGCTATTTCACTTAGCATAATGGCATCAAGTTCCATCCATTTACCTGCAAAGTTCATGATGTCATCTTTCTTTAACCCTGAGTAGTACTTCATTGTGTAGATGTACCATACTTTTGTCATCCACCCATCAGTTGAGGGGCATTTGGATTGGTTCCAGATAGTCAGTGTTGTGAAGAGAGCTGCAATAAACACGGATGTACATGTATCTTTGCGGTAGGATGATTCTTTTGGGTATATACCCAGGAGTGGTATGACTGGGTCAGGTGGTAGGCCCATTTTGAGTCTTTTAAGGGTTTTCCACACTGCTTTCCACAATGGTTGTAAAAATTTACATTCCCACCAGCAGCAGGTGAGTGTTCCCCTTTCCTGGCAACTTCTCCAGCATTTTGGTGTCTTCTGTGTTCTTGATCTTAGCCAGTCTTACCAGAGTGAGATGATATCTGAGAGTGGTTTTAATTTGCACTTCCTTAATTATTAATGATGTTGAACACTTTTTTTAATATGTTTTCAACCATCTTTTCTCACTGGTGAAGTCTCTGTTCAACTCTTCACTCCATGTTTTGAGTAGGTAATTTGTTTTCTTACTTCTTTGTGTTTTGAGTAGTCTGTATATTCTTGACGTTGCTCTGTCAGATGAATCACTAGTGAAGATTTCCTCCCACTCTGTGGGTTTTCTCCTCACTTCCTTGATTGTTTCTTTTGCTGTACAGAAGCTTCTGAGTTTGATTAGGTCCCATTTGTTGACTTGTTGACCTTATTTTCTATACAGCTGCTGTCTGATTTAGAAAGTCTTTTCCTATGCCTATGTCTTGTAGGTTGTTACCAACTTTTTCTTCTATTACCTTCAGGGTTTCAGGTTTTACCTTGAGATCTTTGATCCACTTGGAGTTGATCTTTGTACAGGGTGAGAGGTACTGGTTTAATATTGTTCTTCTACAAATGGTGATCCAGTTTTGCCAGCACCATTTACTGAAGATACTGTCTTTCCTCCTTTGAGTTTTTTTTGGCCCTTTGTCAAATATGAGATGGCTGATATTGTATGAGTTCACGTTTGCATCTTCAATTTTGTTCCATTGATCAGCAGGTCTGTTTTTGTGTCACCAAACTCAAAATTATGCATATTTTTAAATGTTATGGGTTTGTGAAAATTATCATTCTATTTCAACATTTAGTCTGTAATTAACTAAGAAAATTACAAATGTTATAAATTTACATCATTTATAAAACTATTCCTTTCCTTTACCCTTTAAAATTATCTAAATATATTTAATATTATAGTCGAGTGGTACTTTCATAATGTCAATCTGTTTATCTATCAGGTCCTTTATTTCTTTGATATAACATGCAATGTCATTTAAAAATGTGCATCATGCATTATTTATAATCACATGCTCATACTTCAGATTGTACTTGCTTCAGTATGTTAAATGTTGAACAAATTGTTAAGGGAAGATTAAAAAATAAGTCATTTCAATTAAAATTTCTAGCACCTTCAAAATAGACTTGAAAACTTTTATATTCAACACTGGTATTTTCCTATTTAAACAGTATTTAAAGATGATTATTAGTTGCTCTTCTATACAAATTTTATTTCCACCTGGAGTGATGGTGCTGCGTGCCTTTAATCCCAGTATTTGGGAGGCAGAGGCAGTTGTATCTTGTAAGTTCAAGGCCAGCCTGTACATAGTAAGTTCCAGGACAGCTGGGGCTGCAGTGAAACCCTATATCAAAAAAGTTGATTTCCAAGGTGGAACAATAAAACTAGAATTGGTTTAATATCCAACTATTTTCCAATTTTCCTTCTAGGAACTGAGACAATCTGCCTGAGCCTTTTGTCAGATGATTCGTGATAAGCTGTAATAGTGAATTAGTGAAAACAGCCATAATACTGATGCTGTAGACTAGGCAGAGTGCAAATCTGTTGAGCAGCTATGTAAGACTTTAAAAGATAAGGATTTATAAAATCTAAAGTTCTTTCTCACAGTGGACACTTTCACATGTTAAAATATACCATCTAGAGATGGTTCAAAATATGGAACTCAATAAATATCATCAAGCACATAAATAGACTGAAAGACAAAATCCATACCATCATCCCAATTGATTCGGAAAAAGTCTGACAAAATCCAGCAATCCCTTCATGCTTAAAGTCCTAGAGGGACTTGCATTGGAGGGTTCATTCCTCAATGTAATCAAAGCCATATATAGGAAACCCACAACCAATATCATCCTAAATGGGGAAATGACAGAAGCATTCCCTTTAAAGGTAAGAACTCAGCAAGGCTACCCTGTCACCACTCCTCTTCAATATAGTGCTTGAAAACCTTGCTAGGGCAATAAGGAAAGAAGAGAAAATTAAAGGAGTACTAATTGGAAAAGAGGAAATCAAGCTATACCTTTTTCCTGATGATATGATTGTTTACTTAAGGGATGCTA